>PIJE02002090.1:0-84319 GCA_002895965.2 Coryphaenoides rupestris | reverse complement strand
ACGCCGGCTCGCTTCCCTCTCCGTCGGCGACGCCTGCGTGTGATCGCGCCTAAAATGGACGGAGATAATCCAGCTACGACTCCGGGCGGGACGTCCGAGTCGAAAGACTTGAAAAACTCCGGTAGGTGGCGAGCGTCTGTCGTTCTAATCTCCAGAAGTGTACAACTGTCGTAAGTGAACTTACTGCTAACTTCTTGTGCAAATATAGTCACAATTAAAAGAATAAATAACAAAAAACCTCGTCAGCTTACGAGAGCTCGCAACACGGCAGCCATCACGTACGGCGCCATTTTTTATTCCTGTCAAACTGTCACGGTTGCGACCGTGTCATCGGGGTTCCCCTGCGTGTTGGTGAGCGTGGCTTCAGACTCCGGTGCCGCCCCTGCGTCATCAGCGGCACCTGCCCTGCGCCCACACCCGTCATCGTTTGGCAATCAACCACAGCATAAGAACCCTGGCTTCCCACCCACTCATCGCCAGATCGTTGTTTCAACTAGTATGGTTAGAGAGCCGTTCACGTATATCGTAGCGCTATGTGTTCTCCTTGGATTATAACCAGTTTTTCCTCTACCCAGGATCGCGACCTGTCTCCCGCCAGCCCGCTCCTCTACCTGTCTGTCTACCTGCCTGACTGCCTACCCGTCTGCCCATCTGCCTGCCTGCCTGCCTGCCTACCTGTCTGCCTACCTGCCCGCCTACCTGCCTGTCTGTTTCTCATCTGCTTGCCACTCTTCCTGCCAGTTCCGTTATCTGCATTCCTGTTCATCCCTGCATCACGTTATAATTAAAGACTCTTCGTATCTGCACTCCGGGTCTGGGTCTTGCATTTGGATCCTCCGGTACATCGTAACATAAACTTGTGATTGAATCTGAGTTATCCTGGTGAGGACCTTGGACTTATTGTATTCGGTCAAGTGACGACTCCTCTCACCCAGGAGTCAGTCACAATATTTTCATGCATTATTTTTCGTATTAAAGGAAATTTTTATTTTAAGGCTGACGTGGAACCTGATTTATGTCAGATGTGATATTATATTCATAATGCAAGTGGTCTGTGGGAAAAGCTAATGATGTTCGGCAGCAGAACATGTTCAGTTATTAGAGATATGTGATCAGCTGCTTATGATTCATAATGTCTGCTACTTCTGTTGGCCCAGTCTTCAGTCCCTCCCGCTGGCTCTTCCTCACCTCACTCTAAATTTCATGTTGGTTTCCACAACATGTGCCGTGTGTGTGAGACTAGAGAAGGAGTGAGCTGTGTACCGTGTAGTGAGACTAGAGAAGGAGTGAGCTGTGTACCGTGTAGTGAGACTAGAGAAGGAGTGAGCTGTGTACCGTGTAGTGAGACTAGAGAAGGAGTGAGCTGTGTACCCGTGACCGTATGAGAACCCGTCTCCGTGTACCGACCCCTGCCTCCGGACCAAGACCCTTCTCTTGGATTACTGACTTGCTGACGCTAACGTCTACCTCTCCTTTCCCCAAAACAGCAATAAACTTGTGATGTGTGTGTGTGTGTGTGTGTGTGTGTGTGTGTGTGTGTGTGTGTGTGTGTGTGTGTGTGTTTACCTCTACTTGGCAGGTATTTCTGAACACCTGCCTGTAAAGGGTGTGACAAGATGAAGAAGGAAATAACACAAGAAGAATCCGACCAAACAAGATGAATCATTTAGCATGAGAAGAAGAAATGTATGTTAACCCTCTACCACCAACTGTCAATCACACACCAGTACACACATGTTAACCCTCTACCACCACCTGTCAATCACACACCAGTACACACATGTAACCCGTCTACCACCAACCTGTCAATCACACACCAGTACACACATGTTAACCCTCTACCACCACCTGTCAATCACACACCAGTACACACATGTTAACCCTCTACCACCACCTGTCAATCACACACCAGTACACACATGTTAACCCTCTACCACCACCTGTCAATCACACACCAGTAACACACATGTTAACCCTCTACCACCACCTGTCAATCAACACACCCAGTACACACATGTTAACCCTCTACCACCACCTGTCAATCACACACCAGTACACACATGTTAACCCTCTACCACCACCTGTCAATCACACACCAACACACATGTTAACCCTCTACCACGCCTGTCAATCACACCACCTAGTACACACATGCTTAACCCTCTACCCCCACCTGTTCAATCACACACCAGTACACACCATTGCTAACCCTCTACCACCGCCTGTCAATCAGCACACCAGTACACACATTGCATAACCCTCTACCACCACCTGTCAATCACACACCAGTACACACATGTTAACCCTCTACCACCACCTGTCAATCACACACCAGTACACACATGTTAACCCTCTACCACCACCTGTCAATCACACACCAGTACACACATGTTAACCCTGTAATCTTCATGGTCATTGTGTTTATTTAGATTTCCCTCAGCCAACTGTGACAGCAGATCAGGTTGAACATCTGAGGGATGCAGTGCAGACGTAGTTGGGGGTGGAGGTCTCTGTGTCAAGTTGTCTTTCATGCAACCAGGACTTCACTTTTTCTTCATGAGAATTGAAACAGAATTGCTGCATGTTCTTCATAGAAATAAAACATTTGTATTCGACAAAATAGCGTTGTTCTGTTGCATTCATTTATATAGGCCTAGCATTAAATTAGTATTAAAAGGCACTTCCGGTTTCTACGGGAATCCCGGGATTTCCCGGGAAGGGGCTCTATAATCCCGGGATTTAAAAAGGGTCAGATTCGGGAATTTTGAGTAACCCTAGTTCGGGCATCTGATTAGGATACCCCACGGGCGCCTCCCTTTGGAGGTTTTCCGGGCACGTCCAACTGGGAGGAGACCCCGGGGCAGACCCAGAACCCGCTGGAGGGATTATATATCTCGTCTGGCCTGGGAACACCTCGGGACCCCCCCAGGAGGAACTAGAGAGTGTGGCTGGGGAGAAGGAAGCCTGGGGGGCCCTGCTTAGCCGGCTGCCACCGCGACCCGACCCCGGATAAGCGGACGAAAAATGGATGGATGGATGGATGGATAGAAACAGAGTCGAGGAGGCATGTTCCACTTCATGTGTTTCTTTTCCTGATGTTTCTTCGTGTCACTATTCATACATGATATTTATGTTGCTGGTCGTTCTCCTGTGAAGAAGGAGATGAATCAGTGACCGAGTGTCTCTTTGTTTCTCTCTGTCTGAGCTTCTAGACATCACAGCTCTCTCTCTACCAGTTCTATTTGAATAAAGTGATGGTTCTTCATCACTGAGTGAAGTCATGGAACAGCAGCCCATAAGAGGTTAATCTGAGAGGAGTATAAACTGGTAGGGGAACAGGACAAACTGGTCGGTTCACAACTTCATTCTTTCCTTGTAATGTTTGGTACTGCGCACTTTATGACAGCAGGAAGACGACTAAGGTACGGTAGTCACCTCTGATCCGAGATATAGCAGAAATATCTCACTTATATATTATCATTTAACAATAGTTTCATTGCTATTTTTCTGTAAACTTCTACAATTATCACGTTAAATTTGTGTAAATGTTTAAACTTGAACCGCCTTGAAACCTATCACTGTTGTATGATGTTGTGAAGTTACTGTTCTTTGAAAAGTAAGCAAAATATTTTCTTTAATAATTTGCCAGATTCTTGATCCAAAGTGACTGACAGTGAGTTCAGATTCTGGTCATTAAGGAGCTGGTAGGGCTGAGGGGGATCTTAGGCCTACAGGTTAAGCTTCTGCCAATTTCCCTAAAGAAAGGTTAGACTGCAGACATTGGGGTTCAAACCCACAACCTTTCTGCTGGGTGTCAAGCAACCGGGCAACGTTCCAAAAAATATTTTTTCATTCTTCTGATTCAGTATTTGTCTTAAATTGTTTAGAACGAACCCTGACCCTTTATGAGGGGTGGAAGTAACAAAAATTAATAAATTAATGTGTAGTCGATTAAAATGCAATCAAATTAAATAGTCACTTAATTAGAACCAAACTGAATAAAACATCATCAATAAAATGAAACAACAATCAAACACAGAATTGAAATAAAGACCAGGCTATCCTAATCGACTGGACATGCCTTTTGGATCGTCAGATATGCATGGTGCATCAAACAGTACGGCAAACGGTGAGTAAAACATTTGGACATCATAGGAGGATTATATGCTGTGTGTTTGACTTCAAGGCGATGTCTATGGAACGGATTAGTATTGTCCAGTCGATTAGGATAGCCTGGATGTAAATCTGTGGGCGGGGTCATGTGATTGACACATGCAGCACACACCGCTCTAACATGAAAGTGTCCTCGATTTGAAAGTGGTGGCGAATGGAATTGCAGGCACTGAATTGAATGTCAAGGTGATTAGATAAAACCAGTCTTTATTTCAATGATGTATTTGATTGTTGTTTCATTTTATTGATGATGTTTTATTCAGTTTGGTTCTGAATTAATTAAATCATTTGCTGAATCATCAAGTGACTATTTAATTTGATTGCATTTTAATCGATTACACATTCATTTATTAATTTTTGTTACTTCCACCCCTCATAGACCCTTGGGTGACTTTAAAGGTACTTAAATGCACAGTAGTTATTTTTCTATAACAATGATTCATTTTTAATATTGTTAGTAAGGAATACGGCCATCTTGGTTAGTGAAGGTATCAGGTCTTCTTCTCGATGGGCCTGCATCACAGATCTGATAGTGCTGTCATATGAAATGAGGAAGTCCATATAAGACCTTGATATTGATCAGACACTTTGAAGCCGACTAGAGACGCTCTCTGTGGAATGATAAATAGTTCTTAAACAGATATTAGTTTCCACGACTTCATACTTCTACATATCAGAGGCAAATATTGTACTTTTTGCTCCACTACATTTATCTGGCAGATGAGTGACTAGACATTGCAGATTATAATTAACCATACAAAATATAATCAGTAAATACATTATGAGGTATTGGTATTGTCAGTGTTGGGAAAGTTCACTTTCTAAATGAACTAGTTCAAAGTTCAGTTCACAAATTTTAAAATTAACTAGTTCAGTTCATAGTTCATAATTCAAAATTTTTAACTAAGTTCACAGTTCCAAAAATGAACTAGTGGGATAGAGAGTCTGGCTCAAGGATGCCTTCAGGTATAGGGGATCAAACTGAATCCTTTTGGCATAGGAGTTGAACCCTAGCCTGCCCCCAAGATGTTAGCAAGTGCTTCACATAATAAAACAACATGTACGCGAATATTGCTCTGACTCTGCTGCCTGAAAATCATAGAATTGTTCTATATTCAATGAGTTGATTAAATAAATGCTAGTTCAAATGGCAAGGCATTTCCAGCAGGGAATTATTTGTTGGTATTTGTTTTGTGTCAAGTTCCTCTGAACCTCATTGTTAAGGCTACCTCATGTTTTAAAAATACATTTTAAAAGCTGCAGGGAGACGCCTAGAAACCTGAGCAATATTATTATGCAGTAACTCTACCCCCACAGTAGAGGCTACACTGTAGACTAATCATTGTACTGCAGTGTGTAGGGCTCCTGCCCTGCATCATACATTCTTGTTCCAGTGTTTTGAAAAACATTTCTTCTCAGTTGTCTTGTTGACAGTGAATATAAACTAAAGGTATACACACTTCCCAGCCTGGCGATGAGTGTTTGAAAAGTGTACACCTGCTGAAGCCTCTGAAAAGGTCACACTGTGTCTGAATGGCATTTGAACGCCTTGAAGCTACAAGTCAAGTTGAAGTTGAAGTCAAGTTTCAAGTTCATGGTCAAGTTAATTGGCCAGAGAAACCTGGTTGTGACGTGCAGTGATATGTTGTGCATTAAAATAAATGCAAAGAGAATGGAAAAACAGCACATGACAATACAAACGAGCAGCCTCATAATAAAAAGTAAGGTAAAATAATGATATACCAAAGTGTACCTCCGCTGCAGTACGTTTACATAATGATCTAACCAACATTACACACACCACACACACACCACACACAGCAGTGGTATCTTGACATAACAGTCAGACTGCCTGTCCACTGCTCATATCTGTGTCGTCAAGGATCTCCATGTGCTCCTTAAAAATAGAGCCGTGGAGCAGCAGTAGGCCAGCAGCAGCAGCACATGGCCTCCCCGTCCGCAGGTTTTGGTTACACTGGGAGGAGGGAGTCAGTGACGGGGAATGGGGGACGGGGACGTGGGACGGGTCTTTATACGTCCAGACAGAGATCCCCCACCCACACACACTTGTACCACCACACCGACTAACCCGTCGCGCTTGTACCTGTCTCCCTCCTAAGCCGCCTTTTCTGTCTCTCTAGTCCTCCGGGAGTGTGATCGTGGAAAAGCGTCACCATGCCTAAAGTGATCGTGCCCGGTGAGTATGGGCCGGGGTGCGACTGTTGATCTCCGTGGCGGGAAAACTCTCTCTGGACGATCTTAGAATACATAAACAAAACAAAAGAAGGGATTTGGGGCTCACTGACACTATCATCACACGTCGATCAATGTCGTGAAGTGAACGAGTGAATTGACAGAGATAATAATCATATTAAAAAAAGGTCCATGGGCGGTTCTAGTTGGGGGGGCAATAAGGGGCCAGTGCCCTCGAATGAAGTGTCTACAATAATGATACAGCTTATTGATTTCTTGCAAAGCTAACAGGAATGTGTTTTTATTTTGTTTCCATGATTCTTGTAATTTAAATAAATTGGAACTAAGTTACTGAAACAAATACCAATCATGGTATTTTATGTAGGATTTTACTGAACCAAACATTTTGAAAGCTTGAACACTGTATTTATGATCTATTTAGTCCCGGGTCAAATGTTCCCCTCTGACAAAACAACCGGCCCCAGCCTGAAGGCCCCCCAGTAACATGGGTCTAGAAGTGCCTCTGTAAACGTCCTCACAAACTTTTGTCATTCTCCAACTGATCTTAAAGCAAATGGTTTCATCTCATGGGATCTTGAATGAAAAAGACGGTCTGGGACATATTATATAGCGGTACGAATTAGGATTAGCATACATTTCTTAATTAAGCCGCCCTCATATTTAAATGTCGTGTTTTTATGGGGACAGCACATCTTGGCTAGAGCTAGAGGAACACACTTTGTGAGGTGATGAAGGCCAGACAGTTCACATTCCACGTTCATGTTCTCACAGTGGGCAGCATGGAGAATGCAGAGCTGGAGGTTGCAAACTCAAACTGGAGCCACGGGGTGGGGGGGGCGGGTTCCTCCTGGCTGCCCACCACAAGCCTTTACTGCCCTGGATGCCCACTACACAGAAGAGAAACAAACTAAAATTAGATGGAGAACTCCAGGTCCTGAAAGTTAAACTCCTGGGCCATGATTTCTATGCATCCGTCATCCTGTGAATTTTGGTTATTATTATGTGGACCTGAACTTATACTTTTGAACCTATAATACCTTCCACCTGGTCGGGTCTAGACATAGTAAGAAGTGATGGACCATTCCAATTGCTATATCTTTACAAATAACAGACAGAACTTGCAGATTCTAATGATGAATATTGTAATAATCTAGCACTTTAATTATCAGGCATTTGTTTAATTTGATGTGCAATATATGTATTAATCCTTTAACCGCTTTGCCTTAGATTTCAACATTAACAATATTCATGCATTTATGCATTTGAGGAACTTTCAAATATGAAAACACAAGAGTACAGCTTTTTCAAACCTACAGTATATATTTCTAATACCAATGTATATTACTATTATAATATATATTATATTAATTGGCACAAACCAATTCCCTGTGTGGTGCCAAAGCAGTCTGTAACCGCTAAAGTTTCCCTGATGGGCAGTGAAACAGTAGACTCACTGGTCATTTAAACCCTGGCATGGGTGCTGTTCTGGGCCGGGTGTCATTTCAGAACCCAACACACCCACAGGGTGTCGTTGCACGCTTACATAAAATACCTAAAATACCTCAAATGACTTATGCAATGACTCAGAGTTAAATAAGGGATGGTTTTGTTGTCAGTCTTGTAATGATTTGTCACCTGAGGAAGTGTAATCCTGTTGGGCATCCTCACACTAGCGTGGGGCGCATTCACCCCCTGCCAATGTCAGCCTGGGTATTTTGAAAGGACCACAGAGGTTCCCCACCTATGCTGTCCTATAGACTGCCTTGGCACGCTTAGGGGGATTACGTGGAGTCAACGTGTCATCAGTTTGCACATTAATACATTGTGGAGCGCAGCTGTCCTGAACGCCACAAGTGTCATCACGTCTCTTCATGTTTCTGTTCTACTGAATCTATCATCGCTATACGTGCTCCCATTCCTGGGACCTGGTACACATTTGAAAGCGCGCTTAAAATTCACATATAATGGAGAAGCGGCGCCATATTATACGGTACTATTCACTAGTCACTTAATACTCCGGAGGTATTACAGTCTTCTGGTTCTGGGTGTGTTCTGAGGCAAGGCAGTGGGCGCGGGAATCATTGTGTCATCACCAGAGAGATTCAAAGCTTATTCAGAAACATAGAGCATATATACAATTACTGTGGTGGTGGTCATATACAGTATATATATATATATATATATATATATATATATTTATGGTTATATATATAGAAGAGGCTGCAGGTTTCATGCAGGTGTAGTGTAACCATGTTGCCTCTGAGGGTAACGTTGGGTCTGTGGTTGCTGAGTTGAGGAGAGGCTGCTGACGTCTGGGACACGTTCTCATGTCCGTTGTGCCTTCGGTGGATCACGGTGTTCCTCTGCCAAACCCCCCCCTTGTTTGTGGTCAGTGCAAGTGGACCACATGTTGTTCTGCCATCTCCCCCTGTGGATGAAAGCAGAGAGGACATGACATTCATTAGGTTTGGGGATTATTTGTGCCTGCGAAGGTTCAATGATCGACAGACTATGTTGAAGTAGAGTGAGTTCCTAGTTAGTTACACAATGTACAACACACAGAACACACACACACCATAATAATAATAATAATAATAGTAGTAATAATAATAACAATGGTAATAATACAAATAATATCTTCATATCGTTGTGTTATACCGCCCCAAGGTGGGGAAACCAGGGAACAACAAAACACACACACGCAGACACACACACGCAGACACACACACAGACACACACACGCACACACACACACACACACACACACACACACACACACACACACACACACACACAAGCAGACACACACACGCAGCCCAGGGTGGTGAGAAAAATGTGAATGTTTCCTCCAATCAGATCGAAGGGGCGGGGCCACGCAGGGCAGGGAGAGGATGACGTCATGTTCAGGAAATAGTCAAACGACGTGAGGCGACGTGGAACCACTTCTCTCTGGGAGACACACACACACACACACAGCAGACACACACGCAGCCCAGCGTGGTGAGAAAAATGTGAATGTTTCCTCCAATCAGATCGAGGGGGCGGGGCCACGCGGGGCGGGGAGAGGATGACGTCATGTTCAGGAAACAGTCAAATCGAAACTTAAGTAGCGCGACGTGGAGCCACTTCTCTCTGTCTGGAGACAAAGAACAACACTTTTTAAACTAAATAGAGGAAACATTATAAGGTGAGTGCTGCATGTTGACTCATAATCCTCATTGAAGCTGACCTGTCTGGGCTTTCATGTTAGACCGGCCTGTTGAAGATGAAGATCTCTGCTTGGATTAACACACATAGGCTGTATGAAAATACATACATTATGTCTTAGTGAGTTAAACACATTATTCTGTCCTTGTAATACACTGAGAACAACATGTAATATTTGTTTAACTTGATAACATCAATGTTTTCTAGGAATGGCCTCTGCTCACACTTCCTGGTCTGAGGAGAACTTTTCATGCTCCATCTGTCTGGATGTGTTCAACAGACCAGTCTCCACACCATGTGGACACAACTTCTGTAGAGGCTGTATTACCACCTTCTGGGATGACAAAGTCCAGTACAAATGTCCTGTCTGCAATGAGCTTTTCCACACAAGACCTGATTTACGGGTCAATACCCTCTTATCAGAGATGGCTGATCAGTTTACAAGGTCTGTACGAGTAAAAGAGCAGCCTTGTGTTGAACCAGGAGAAGTTCCCTGTGACGTCTGTACCGGGACCCAGCTGAAGGCCGTGAAGTCCTGCCTAGTGTGTCTTACCTCTTACTGCCACACCCACCTGGAGCCACACCAGAGAGTCGCAAGCCTGAAGAGACATGAGCTGGTCGAGCCGAGGGACCGTCTGGAAGACAGGATGTGTCAGAAACACACCAGACTTCTGGAGCTCTTCTGCCAGACTGAACAGGTGTGTGTGTGTCTGATCTGCACAGCGACGGACCACAAGTACCATCCTGTTGTACCTCTGAAGGAGGAATATGAAGAGAAGAAGGCCCAGCTGGGGAAGATGGAGTCTGAAGATCAGCAGATGATCCAGGAGAGACGACGGAAGATTGAGGAGGTCAAAGACACAGTAAAACTCAGCCAAGCAGACGCAGACAGAGAGATAGCCGATGTTGAGCAGGTCCTCACCGCTCTGATACGCCGCACTGAAAAGTGCCGGGATGATCTGAACCAAGCGGTTAAAGAGAAACTGGAATCCACCAAGAAACAAGCTGAAGCCTTCATCAAAGAGCTGGAGCGGGAAATAGAAGATCTGACCGCTAGAAGCTCAGAGGTGAAGCAGCTCTCACACACTGAAGACCCCCTCCACTTCCTCCAGACCTTCGGATCCCTGAAGAAACCTCCACCCAACAGGGACTGGACGGCGGTGGAGGTCCGTCCTCCGTCATACGTAGAAACCGTGAGGAGATCCCTGAATCAGCTGGAGGACTCACTGAACATGGAGATGAAGAAGCTGCCTGTCCTGTTATCAGCTCTAAAGAAGTGTAAGTGTTTAGTTTGATTCATCACAACACACACACAACACACAACACACACTAACTATTTAGATGGAAAGTCCATCCACACAGCAGGAGGTGACGTCTGTTCATAAAAGTATTATTATTATTATTATTATTATTATTATTATTATTATTATTATTATTTGACATAATCATATCATAATCATGATGCTACGAGAATGAATAATAGTAATAATGTGACAATGTTATATTCTATTTACAAATATTATTTAATTATGGTTAAAAACAATATATTAATGTTGTTACTAATTATTGTATTATTAGTATTATTGATCATATCATTACATGACATAATACACAACATAATAATCACGATACTAGTAATCATAATTATATGTGTACTTTATACATCATAATAAATATAATCTGAGTATTATGAGAGAGAGAGAGAGATAGAGAGAGAGACGCTCATCAATGTCACATGTCTCTCGTCAGCCAATCAAAATGGAGGAGGGGGAGGGGCATATCAACATGACTCCTATGTGATGAAGTCCATCATCAGTGTATTTCTGTGTGCTTTAGCAGACTAATCATGTCTTGTTCTCCCATCAGATGACTGTGAACTCACACTGGACCCAAACACAGCCTACAGACAACTCTCTCTGTCTGAGGACAACAGAAAGGTGATGAAGGTTAGAGAGCAGCAGTCTTATCCTGATCACCCAGAGAGGTTTGACTACTGGGACCAGGTGTTGTGTAGAGAGAGTCTGACTGGCCGCTGTTACTGGGAGGTAGAGTGGGAAGGACTGGTTGTTATAGGAGTGACATACAGAGGAATCACAAGGAGAGGAGAGGGTGATGACAGCAGGCTTGGAGGGAACAACAAGTCCTGGAGTCTTGTGTGTTATGATGCTGCTGCTGCTGCTGCTTCTTCTGTTGCTGCTGTTGCTGCTGCTGCTGATGGTGAAGGTGTTTACTTTGTCCGGTACAACAGTATTAGAACAGTCCCCCCTCTCCGCCCCTCCGGCTCCAACAGAGTAGGAGTGTATGTGGACCGGCCTGCTGGCACTCTGTCCTTCTACAGAGTGTCCCCACATGTAGGAGGCTCCTCAGACACACTGACACACATCCACACCTTCCAGCTCACATCCACCCAGGAGCACCTCCACCCTGGGTTTAGGTTCTGGAATTTTGGTTCCTCAGTGACTCTGTGTCGGTTGTAGCAGTAAAACACACACACACACATACATGTTTAGCAATATATTTTCTATGATGAATCATGAAAGGAAGTGACTTTTAAGATCTTTCAGGTTAACTAAGCAGGTTTTTTATCAATATTTAATTTTAAATTTTAAATTAAATTTTAAATGGGGTTTTATACTGATTGATGGTAAATCAGATATACAATTTTTTTCCAATATTTTCATGCATTATTTTTTGTAATAAGTGTTTGTATATCAGTTTTTATTTTCCTAAGCCTACATGGAACCTGATTTAAATCAGATGTAATATTATATTCATAATGCAAGTGGTCTGTGGGAAAAGCTAATGATGTTCATGTTGTGAACGACTTTAAAGTGAATATTGATTCCTTGTGTTGTGTGTGGAACAACACGGCAGCAGAACACGTTCAGTTATTAGAGATATGTGCTCACCTGCTTATGATTTGTAATCTCTGCTACTTCTGTTATTTTAGTCCTTCTGCTTATTGTGTACATGTAAGGGACACTTTATTCTGTTGTGTTTGTTCATAAAGCGTCACGGTAATAAACAACTCAGGGGATCCAACTGAATGTTGTCGTGTGTTCAGCCGATGAGTCTAAGAGGAAGTATTGCACATGATATAAAGAATATTAAGAATACTGCACATAATGATGAAAGGTAATATTGCAAGGTTATATTGAGAAGAAGTATAGCACATGACATTAAGAATATTGCACATGATGATGAGAGGAGAAGAGAGGTAGTATTGCAAGGTAATTTTAGAGGTAACATGATATTAATAATATAGTACATTATATTGATAATATTGCACATGATGTTGGGAAGAGATATTGCACATATATGTGCTATATATTTACAAATGTCTATACAACACTACATGGGATATCAAGTAAAGCCACGATGCAATTTATTTCAAATAAAAGTGCAGTACAATAGCAACTAAATACAGAACCACGTGGACAAAGGCTACAAATCCACGTGTGATTCACCTTTTGAGCCACCAGAGGGCGCCATCTCCCTTCCCTTCGCCCCCACGTACACACCAATGGTGGTGAGTCACTAAATGTCAAAAGAAAAAAGGTTTTATGAACAAAAACAAAAGGAATCAGGGACGGCTGCTATCAATGGGCTAGTGGGGCTAAGCCCTCCCTATCTTTTACAATATACATGAGAAATATATGTTCTGAAAATATAGTTTAAAAAACGTCCAACAGATTGTTTAAACACCGGAGCATCAGCGTCCAATCATCTTCGTGTTAAGTGATTGACAGGCGTCATGGCCCGCCCCCCCCCCCCGCCCCACCAACCCACCACCCCCCCCACCCCCACCCATCCACACAACCTCCTCCCCCAAACCCCGTTTCCACTTATTATAGATTTCATTCCAACCATGGAAATGGTTTCATGAGGTCCGTTTAACATTTCCGTATTCCCAGGGAAATGCTAGGAAGAGCTGATTTCCAGCGGTTTAGTTCCGGGCCGAACCGGTACCCACTCGTTGAAACCACGAAACATGCTGCACGCACGACAGCACACACACTCGCACACATCTTCTCTGTGGGCTAGCCTGCCAAAATGGGGGGTTCAGACCCGGGAACCTTCCCTACCTGGAGATGGTTCTGGAGCGGGTCAGGGCCTTGCTCAGCACCAGCGAGGGGGCAGACTGGCGCCGCTGGCTCTGGGATTTCATCCTCTGGAGGCGGGAACAGCGAAGAGGAGGAAGAGGATAAAGACAAGTGGACGCCATTTTTAATTAAAAACTGCCGTTTCAATCCGATATCAGACAGTAATTGCTTGACACTTAGAATTTCGTAATGAAGAGAATTTCTCCTCCTCCCTGAATACGTCGTAACAAGAGACAGACAGACAGTCAGACAGACAGTCAGGCAGACGGTCAGACAGACAGAGGGGGGGCGCTACAAGCTAGAGCACATGCTTGTCCTAATGGACTTCCTGTACACTGGTTTGGAAGGGCCCCCGGAGCCCCGAGGAGGTACGCGGCCCTCCGTTTGGGGACCACCCGGCTACATCACCGCAGAGCGCTGTGCTTGGATGTTGGCCTTCACTTCACCTTCTCTCTCTTATTAATTCGGTCTCCCGCACAATAAACAAACAAACAAACAAACAAACTCCAATCACTGAAACAAGGACTCTTATTGTGTTGACTTGCTTATACTTTTGTATAATTGAGCAACATCAGAGCTTCCAGGAACCCTCGTTATGTTTTCTGTTCACTGACTTTCTCTGGAGGCGTTCCAATAAAACCCCCAAATCTTTCTCAATCCTATTAGTACACGGAAACAAAGTCGCCCAGCAGAGTTGCCTTAACAGTATTTAATTGATTAGTGGACAAAGGGAGTAGGGTAGGGGTAGGGTTAGTTTAGTAGGCACGTCTGACCCAGTTTAGTGAGGTCCTGCTGGCAGGGGATCGAACCGCTCGGGCCGCTCGGAAGCCCGGAAATAATCGTCTGGCTCTGCGAGTCCAAAACACCGACATCACATTAGAGGCTACATTATGTTCAGTCGTGTTTCCTCGAGCCCAACAGACCCTTCTAGCTCCTCACAGCACCAGTGGAGACACAACTGGTCCAGTAGATATACACTGGCACCCACTGGTACCCACCTAACGTTAACGTGACAGGGACAGGAAGTTACTTCACCCTGCATCTACAGGAACTGGAGCTACTTTGATCGGGTCTGTTTTGGGCTACTGTCTGTATTATTTAACAAAGGGGTTTTTAATAAGAAGATAAGATAAGATAGAACTTTATTAATCCTGAAGGATATTCTTGTGCCAGAGGTTGCATAGCAATACAATAAAACAATAGAGAAATAAACAGTAGAATAATACAAATAAAATAACAGATTTACACATTTACAGTCAGTCTAGAGAAGTATAAAAATATAGTTAAGATATTCAGTCTGCAAAAACAATTTGGCAATAATTGAAATGTAATAAAAGGGTAATAATAATAATAGTGGTAAGAGGAAGTATTGCACATAATATAAAGAATATTAAGAATACTGCACATAATGATGAAAGGTAATGTAACATGGTAATATTGCAAGGTTATATTGAGAAGAAGTATAGCACATGATATAAAGAATATTAAGAATACTGCACATAATGATGAAAGGTAATGTAACATGGTAATATTGCAAGGTTATATTGAGAAGAAGTATAGCACATGATATAAAGAATATTAAGAATACTGCACATAATGATGAAAGGTAATGTAACATGGTAATATTGTAAGGTTATATTGAGAAGAAGTATAGCACATGACATTAAGAATATTGCACATGATGATGAGAGGAGAAGAGAGGTAGTATTGCAAGGTAATTTTTAGAGGTAACATGATATTAATAATATAGTACATGATATTGGAGAATATTGCCGCATGATGTTGGGAAAGATATTGCCACATTAATTGTGCTAATATTTTACAAATGGCGTATACAACACTACATGGGATATCAAGTAAAGCCACGATGCAATTTATTTCAAATAAAAGTGCAGTACAATAGCAACTAAATACAGAACCACGTGGACAAAGGCGACACAATCCACGTGTGATTCACCTGTTGAGCCACCAAATGTCAAAAGAAAAAAGGTTTTATGAACAAAAACAAAAGGAATCAGGGATGGCTGCTATCAATGGGCTAGTGGGGCTAAGCCCTCCCTATCTTTTACAACATATATGAGAAATATATGTTCTGGAAACAATGTTCAGAGCACTTTTAGTGAAACTCTGAAATGAAGCTAAATAGCATCACAACCCCCATGACATGGGCAGAATCAGAGAGGTGTTTCAGTACACTTAAGAGAATACAATCATTTGTCCGGAGTACTATGGGACAGGATAGACTGAACACACCGGCTATGCTGTCTATTGAGCGGGACTTGATCCAAACATCACAGGACTTCAATGACTAACATGGTGATGAACCTGTTTGAGGCCCAGAAAGGTCGTGGATGTGAGCTTCTCTTCAAATAAGGTCGGCCCAAGCCTATATAGACCTCTTAAAAGATCATCACACACATTTCCTGAAGCTTTCCTGTCTACATATTGCCTGTCTCTCTTCTATGAAGAACATTGTTTTTGCTGTGGTTGCCAAATAGTTTTATTCGGGACGTGATGTTGGACACAATGGGTTGCAAAATGGTTGTGATGAGACAGTTGCAGTTTCTATTGGCAGTCGTTACAATTGGAACATGTTTTGTAGTGCACAGCTTGAATGGATTCAAGTTCTGTGGGTGGACCCTTTTCTGACATTATAGGCTGATAGAGCATTTTGTTCTATCCTGTAGTCTATCATTCAATCATTCTTGCATATTTAGTTTGTGTTAAAAATGGCGTGTGCTAATGTGTACTAGTGCTGGGCGATATGGCCTAAATTTGATATCACGATATTTTTTCATATGACTCGATATTTATGAAGAAGAACAACATTATTGATCCACACAAACACAGCATGCAGGAAGTGGTGGCCGCCAAACACACATGCAGGGAGGGAGGCCCGCGGAAATTATGTCTCTGCTTTTGACCCATCCTGGGTTATTCTGCCCCTCCAGGGGCAGCCAGGAGCAGTGGGCAGCCATTCTCGACAACGCCCGGGGACCAACAGCTCCAGATCTATCATCCACATCTTGGTCAGGAGAAGCGATTCTTCACATGTTTTTAATTGCACGGGGAGAACATGCAAACTCTACACAGAAAGGCCGGTGATCACCCACTTGGGCACCCCAGAGTCAACAGCTCCCCAGGCGGGAATCGATCCCACGACCTTCTTGCTGTGAGGCAGCAGTGCAAGCACTGCGCCACCGTGCCCCTAAATAATTAAATATATTTAATTATAAATAATATTGCTGTATAAAACTGAACCAGACCAAATTGATTTATATTATAATGATCACAAAGAAATAAAGACCTTTTGCCTGCAGGTATTTAAAACATATAATAATCTCAAAATAAAAGAAGCCACTGTAGCAAGCAGGGTAGGGGCCTTATTATTTTAACTCATCATTTAACTCAAATTTGTGCAAAACAACTCTTGAAGGTATGCTTTTCTATATTAACCAAAAGTGTAAAGACAGTGAAATAATCATAATTAAACTCTCAAATACCCAAGTACAAAAATAAATAAAAATAAATATAACATTATGAGAAAACCTTAAATGAAATACAACAATAAGTCAAGAACAGATAATGCCACCATATGATATGGCTTGTAAAACATTAGAGCTTGGGTACTCTTGTTTCAATACATTTTCACAAATGAGTGCAAAATAACAAGCTTAACAGCTCTAACACCATTTGGTATGACAGGCTATAACATGCAGAGGTTATAAGAGAGGAAGACAAGCCTGTCTACAGTCTCTGGCTTTAGGCCGGCCCTGTGACACGTTATTACCTTTGCCTCTGAGGTAACTCTCTCTTTCAGTTCCTCAATCTCGCTCTCTGGGACATATGTGCTTCTGAATCTGGGATCTATGAATGAGGCCATATTCAGTAACTCCTGAGGAGCAGGGTCATCATATTTCTCCCTCAGGTCGTCTAGAATCGCCCTTTTAATTGACCCGGTGAGCTCGGTGTCACCTTCCTTGGGTGCCAGGAGGTCACTCTCAAACGGGTGCAAAACCGCCTTCACGTAAGAGACCGTCACATAGGCCTCGGCAGACAGAGCATCCGTGAACACAAGGAGAGGCCCAAGGACCTCGTGTATGGACTCCAAGACGTGGATATCCTGCCGAGACAAAATGAGATGTCGTGCTTTTTTGTCTGCAGAGAGAACCTGTGTGATCGCCTTCTCTTGCTGCAGCACTCTCTGTGTCATTCTGGCCCGTGACCCCCATCTGGTAGGGGATTCACTGACCGGTGTGTGTAGAGGTCGGCTTAACTCCTTCTGAGCTGCAGCCAAATCTCTTCTGCGCTTCCAGCTAAACGAGAAACTAGCAACCACCCTTTTTGCACAAACCAATGGCCCTGTCTGTCCGAGGATCCTCTTCTCTCTGGATGAACAAACACAATTTGAGACACATTTAATGAAACACAATCAGAATACACATTTATATGAATACTTAGGTCTATGTTTAGGTTATTCTAAATTATTGTATATACTATTTCAACAGTTTGTTTTTTTCCTATTTCAATTTTCCCAGTGCTCATTTTGTGAGGTTTTAATGATAGACTATATTTATAGACAATTCTGTACATGTTTCCCCTGTGTGTGTGTGTGTGTGTGTGTGTGTGTGTGTGTGTGTGTGTGTGTGTGTGTGTGTGTGTGTGTGTGTGTGTGTGTGTGTGTGTGTGTGTGTGTGTGTGTGTGTGTGTGTGTGTGTACTTTTCAGCTCCCAGTCTTCCACGTAGTGCACAGTGAGGCTCAGATACGGTTGCATTGTGCGACGAGACCACAGGTCGGTCGTCGTAGAGAAGTGGTTTCCGGTTGACATTCTTGCCGTAACTTCCTCCCTGATGTTATTGTAGAGTTTAGGCAACGCTTCCTCGGCTAAATATTTCCCACTGGGCAACTCGTATCGCGGTTCTAATGTTTTCATCAGCTTTCTGAATCCTTCTTGTTCCACGGTATGAATGGGAATCGTGTCCTCGGCTATATGGAAGGAGATAGCTGACGTTATCTCTCTCCATTTGGTGCTCGTCCTCTCATAACGGGAGGAGCTGAACATAGACTCTGTGAGTGAAGTTTGTTTGGTTGAGGTTACAGAAGCGGCAAAGGGAGTGGCGGCTCCCTTTAGCTTGGTACAGTCATCGTACTCGACAACGTGCTTTATTTTCAGGTGGTTCAACAGATTTGTAGTGTTGCCTGTCTTCGTCGCAACATCTTTCATGCAAGTCTTACAGACGACGGTTGTTTGTTCGGTATCATTCTGCCTGTAACCGAACCATTTCCCAATGACAGACGTTACGTGTCCTCTTTTTGGAACTAATTCGGTCCCTCGGCTCGCATCTTTCTCTTTCTCCGCCATGTTGCTCGCCTACAAGAGCTACTCAGCGGCAGGGGTGGAGTCTCCGCCCCTTCCTTGTTGTCTACACACAACAAGGAAGGAGCGCCGCCGCGGAAAAAGAAAAGCAAGAGCAACGAAATCTCATGTGAAAACTTTGAAGTAGTTTAGAAAATAAAACTCGATGTTACCCTTTCCATATCGAGCATTAATAAAATATCGATCGAATCGAGGTTCACGATATATCGCCCAGCACTAATGTGTACAGAAAAAAATAGTGTGTGTGTGTGTGTGTGTGTGAGAGAGCTTTTTGAGGCCATTGTTGTGGTGCTTCTCTATAGTGTTGTTGTAGACCACATGCTATATTGCTGTCACTTCAAATACTGCTGCAGCTGTCTGTGTGATGACATGTAGAAGACTGATTTACAAGCTGAGCTGAGAAGTTACTTTATTGTTTGCCACTCCTTTATCATCACTAAACTGAGCATGAACTTCACATGTATGTATCTGACAACACATTCACATGTGTTACTGCTGTTGCTGCAGCATCAACTATTGATGGGTAGGCCTAGAATTAGATAGCCCCCCCACCCAATATCACCACCAGCCATCACTGGATATACTACTTTTTAAAAATATTTTCATGCATTATTCACGGAACATATTCACGCTAATAAACAAGTCAGAGGATCAGACTGAATGTTGTCGTGTGTTCAGCCGATGATTCTTCCCGGTTCTTCAGTGTCAATCCTCCAAGCTCAGCACATGTTTCTCCAGAGCTCAGCTCTCTGTCGGTTCTCCTAGCAGCACAGCTGGAATGTCCTTCCAGCCCCTTGGATCCCAGCAGGTCTCTATGGTGTCCTGCCCCCTGACGTTGGCCCAGTCTTCAGTCCCTCCCGCTGGCTCTTCCTCACCTCACTGGTGGCTTGGGGGACCATGAGCTCAGTCCTCTGGAGACATTCCCTCCAACACACACACACACACACACACATTCACCTCTCTGCACCAAACTATGGCAATTTGTTTTCTCAACAAATATACAGATAAAGCAGGAATTCTGTGTGTTAAAGGCATATGCTCAAAGTATGAGCATCAAAATACTTAAAAGTCAGCAAGAGTAAAAGTACTCATGAGGCAGAATGGCCCATGTGCGACTGTGTTTGCCTTAAAAAACGAATTCTATTGTCTGCTAAAACCGTACAAGGTCACAAGGTCAGACATGGAAGTGTGTGAGCAAGACATTTCTCAATGTCACCACTCGAGGGCTTTAGTAAGAAAAGTCATATTTTTGCTCATTGGTGCTCATGTTGTCAGGCTATTACTTCAAATCATGTCTTTTGTGATACTGGGGGATGGAACCAGCAACCTTCCTGTTG
Source organism: Coryphaenoides rupestris (assembly GCA_002895965.2). Lineage (NCBI taxonomy): Eukaryota > Metazoa > Chordata > Actinopteri > Gadiformes > Macrouridae > Coryphaenoides > Coryphaenoides rupestris. Next base: position 63,907 of record PIJE02002090.1, on the reverse strand, counting down.
GCTGCTCTTACCTCCTGAGCTACTGCTGCATCTACAACTATTAGTGGCAAATTGTTTTATTATTCTGTTGATTTCTCTATTGTTTTATTGTACTGTATTGCTATGCAACCTGGCATGAGAATTTCCTTCAGGATCAATAAAGTTCTATCTTATCTTATCTTATGCAGTATATAATATATAGTGTATAATATATAATATGTAGTATATAATATATAGTATATAATATATAATATGTAGTATATAATATCTAATATATAGTATATAATATATAATATGTCGTATATAATATATAATATGTAGTATATAATATTTAATATATGGTATAGAATATATAGTATATAATATGTAGTATATAATATTTAATATATGGTATAGAATATATAGTATATAATATGTAGTATATAATATATAATATATATTATATAATATATAATACAGTATATATATCATGAATATAGTTTGTGTTCATGTTCCGGGGCGGGGTCTGGAGCAGTCCGCCCCGGAACATGAATGTTCTCGGGGACGTCGTCGACTTCCGGAGTCGCTTCACAATAAAAGTCACTTCGCGCTTGTTTGGGATCCGTCGGAGGGATGCTGCTGGGACCAGGACCGGGACCGGGACCGGGACCGGGACCGGGACCGGGACCGGGACCGGGACCGGGACCGGGACCAGGACCAGGACCGGGATCGGGACCTGGACCTGGACCTGGACGGGTTCTGACGTCCAGGACCAGACCGAGGGGGTCCACTATGGGGACCCAGGTGAACGGACGGAGGAGGATCCCGAACCGGGACAAGCTGACGGCAGAGGACGAGGCTCTGGACCAGGTGGCCCGGGAGGTGAGTTGGTCTTCACCTAGTCCTGGTCCTACTAGCATGCAGACGGCCTCTTTATATACAAAATTATTATTATTATCATTACTATTGTCATTATTATTATCATTAGTCATTATCATTATTGTTATTATTATTATTAATTATCAATATTATTATCGTTATCATTATTGTTATTATTGTTGTTATTATTATTATATTATCATTATCATTGTTATCATTATTGTTATTATTATTATCATTATTATTATCATTATCATTGTTATTATTATTGTTATTATTATCATTGTTATTGTCATTATCATTATTGTCATTATCATTATTGTTATTATTATCATTATTATTATCAATATTATCATTATCATCAAAATTATTATTGTTATTATTATTATTATTATCATCATCATTATCATCAATATTATTATTATTATTATCATCATTCTTATCATATTATTAGCATTATTATAATAATTATTATTATAATCATTATTATGATTATAATTGTTATTATTAGTATTATTATTATTGTCGTCATCAACAGTTCAGTTCATCATAGTAGGCTGATCACTGGAGAGCCCTCCTTCCAGAGACCTTAGGAGGTGATCCCTCCTTCCAGAGACTCCAGAGACCTTTAGGAGGTGATCGCCCCTTCCAGAGACCTGTAGGAGGTGATCCCTCCTTCCAGAGAGCTTAGAAGGTGATCCCTCCTTCCAGAGACCTTAGGAGGTGATCGCCCCTTCCAGAGACCTTTAGGAGGTGATCCCTCCTTCCAGAGAGCTTAGGAGGTGATCCCTCTTTCCAGAGACCTTTTAGGAGGTGATCACCCCTTCCAGAGACCTTTAGGAGGTGATCCCTCCTTCCAGAGAGCTTAGGAGGTGATCCCTCTTTCCAGAGACCTTAGGAGGCTTGTCAGTCATAATGACAGCCAGATGTAATGATGCACCATAGCTGAATGTAGGACACTAGAGACACCATGCTGGCTTGACTCTTAGTGTCCCGGCTAAGCCGCCTCTCTGAGACACGATTGGTGGTGACAAATGGCGCCGGCTTGCCCTGCTTAATGGGGAAGGGATTAGTTCACCGTTCAGTGTTCAGTAGGTCACGTGATGGGTTACCAGGAAGATTTGCAGCGGTCTAACACGACACAACATGACGGGGGCATAAGGAATGTCCTCGCTGGAGATCTGTTGTGATCTTCATGGACGAGACGAGGAGAGGCCTTGCTCATGGGAATGCAGGTGGTTGGTTGGTTTTATAGTGTGTTCAGTGAGTTCAGTTTGCTGCCATATTTTGTATTGGTCGGTCGGTCGGTCGGTCGGTCTGTACGATTCTTGAAGCCTCCTATGACCTTGCTACCTATCTAGTAACCTAGTTCGGCTGAATTCCCTGCCTGTGTCCTTGTGAGAGTGCTTCAGGTGAGGCCGCCCAACCAGGAAGTATCACAGGTTGCCATGGGGATGATGTCACATGACTCACCTTGTGTCATGGGAGTGGGCAGGAGGACCCAATCGCAAGACTCAGGACTCGGGGTTTTGCAGTGTGAAGCGGTCTTTATTTACCGTGAGACAGACAGGTAGGCAGGTGAGGGACAGACAGGCAGGTAGTAATCCATCCGGGTTGTACGTCGAATTACAACAGGTAATCTGACAAAACCTAACAATGACAAAACATTGACAATGGTCCGACACCCGTGGGTGGAAAGCCGGGGCTTTTATGCCGTGCATAATTGCTCATTGCGGACAGCCGCGAACGTAGCGCAGGTGCCGCTAATCATCCAGGGGCGGCACTGGCGCCCGGGAGCCCCGCTAATCCTCCAGGGGCGGCATTGGCGCCCGGGAGCCCGGAGCCACGATCGTGATCGTGACAGTACCCCCCCCTCAACGGGAGCCTCCTGGCGACCCACGATGACCAGGCCGGCACCGTCGGGTGGACGACCCGGAGGCTGGGCGGAGGACGAGCAGGGACCCTCAGGCGGACGACCCGGAGGCTGGGCGGAGGCCGAGCAGGGACCCTCAGGCGGACGACCCGGAGGCTGGGCGGAGGACACCGGCGCCGTCAGAGCGGGGGCCGGGGCTGGCTAGCACCTGGGAGCAGGTACTGGTGGAAGCTGCTGTGGTCCAGCCGGGACCGGAACCAGGGATGGGTGGGACCTGGGAGCAGGGACTGGTGGGCGCTGCCATGGTGCAGCCGGGACCAGGACCAGGGATGGGTGGGACCTGGGAGCAGGGACTGGTGGGAGCTGCTGTGATGCCGCCGGGACCAGGACCAGGGATGGGTGGGACCTGGGAGCAGGGACTGGTGGGCGCTGCGGTGGTGCAGCCGGGACCAGGACCAGGGATGGGTGGGACCTGGGAGCAGGTACTGGTGGGAGCTGCTGTGGTCCAGCCGGGACCGGGACTCGGGGAGGCTGGGACCTGGGAGCAGGGACTGGTGGGCGCTGCGGTGGTCCAGCCGGGACCGGGGACTCGGGGTGGCTGGGACCTGACAGTAGGGACCGGCAGGAGCTGCTATGGTCCAGCCGGGACCCGGACTCGGGGTGGCTGGGACCAGGGAGCAGGGACCGGCAGGAGCTGCTGTGGTCCAGCCGGGACCGGGACTCGGGGTGGCTGGGACCAGGGAGCAGGGACTGGCAGGAGCTGCTGTGGTCCAGCCGGGACCGGGACTCAGGCTGGCTGGGATCAGGGAGCAGGGACTGGCAGGAGTTGCTGTGGTCCAGCCGGGACTGGGACTCGGGGTGGCTGGGACCAGGGAGCAGGGACTGGCAGGAGTTGCTGTGGTCCAGCGTTGGTCGGACCATTCTGTCATGGGAGGAGGCAGGAGGACCCAATCGCAAGACTCAGGACTCCACTCTAGCCTACTCCCAGAGGGGAGCAGGGACTGACTGTACTGTAGTAGTGTGTACAACAGTAGTACACACTACTACTGTAGTACAATACCCTTGTTACAAAATAATAACACAAGCAAGAAACCTATCAGGTTACACACACACACATAGTGTGGCTGGTATGTGGCCCAGCTGCAAGGCGTGGTCTCTGGGGGGTGTGGTCTCTGGGGGGAGGGGTGTGGCCTCTGTGTGTGACAGTCCGGTCCCCAACACTAGGCGCTGGCTCGTCCACATCCTGTGTCTCTGCAGGAGGCTGAAGCTCATCACGGCTGCTGCCCTCTGGTGGCCAAGAGGCTGCAGGAGGTGGAGGCTTCTGGCATTACCCTGATAACACTGTCTCTCACTGTCTCTCTCTCTTTCTTTCTTTCTTTCTTTCTTTCTTTCCCCCCCTCCCTCCCTGGACCTCTCTCTACCAGGCAGAGGCCAGGCTAGCTGCTAAGCGCGCCGCGAGGGCCGAGGCCCGGGAGATCCGGATGAAGGAGCTGGAGAGACAGCAGAAGGAGGTGAGACGGACCAGTTACACACCAGTTACACATCAGTTACACTACCAGTTACACGGTCCACCTGTAGAGACTGGTACCTAGCTGTTCTACCTACTGGTACCAGTCTCTACATGGGACCTGTAGAGACTGGTACCTCAGTGTTCTACCTGGTACCTGTAACGACTGGTACCAGGAGGTAGAACAGCTAGGTACCAGTCTCTACAGGTACCAGGTAGAGACTGGTACCTGTAGGTAGAACAGCTAGGTACCAGTCTCTACAGGTACCAGGTAGAGATTGGTACCTAGGTAGACACCTATTCTGTCCCCAAACACAAACTAAACACCAGTGAGTTGATAGTGGTCACTTGTTAGTAGATATCGACAAACCCAATGTGTGTCAAGACCTGAGGGGTCAAAGGTCTTAGTGGTGATTACAGGAGAGGAATATGGAGAAGATAAGACAGAACTTAAATACAGAGAGAGAGAGAGACTCACTCAAACCATTCCCCCCAGAGAGGGTCTGGTAGTCTAGAGAGGGTCTGGTAGAATACCGAGGGTCTGGTAGTCTAGAGAGGGTCTGGTAGAATACCGAAGGCCTGGTAGTCTAGAGAGGGTCTGGTAGAATACCGAGGGTCTGGTAGTCTACAGAGGGTCTGGTAGTATTCCGAGGGTCTGGTAGTATGCCAAGGTTCTGGTAGTCTAGAGAGGGCCTGGTAGTCTAGAGAGGGTCTGGTAGAATACTGAGGGTCTAGTAGACTACAGAGAGTCTGGAATAGGGTCTGGTAGTCTATAGAGGGTCTGGTAGACTACAGAGAGGCTGGAATAGGGTCTGGTATTCTAGAGAGGGTCTGGTAGACTACAGAGAGTCTGGAATCGGGTCTGGTATTCTAGAGAGGGTCTGGTAGACTACAGAGAGTCTGGAATAGGGTCTGGTATTGTAGAGAGGGTCTGGTAGACTACAGAGAGTCTGGAATCGGGTCTGGTATTCTAGAGAGGGTCTGGTAGACTACAGAGAGTCTGGAATAGGGTCTGGTATTGTAGAGAGGGTCTGGTAGACTACAGAGAGTCTGGAATAGAGTCTGGTATTCTAGAGAGGGTCTGGTAGACTACAGAGAGTCTGGAAGAGGGCGTCTGCCAGCCCGGTCTCTTGGTGGTCACATGCTTCACTTGGTGAGTCATTCGAAAATAACCAACAAAATGAATGAATTTTAAAATGTCTGTTTTCAATTAAGAAGACTTCAGGAGAAGTCATCTGTTTGTTAATTAGGTATTGGTGTTGTATTAGTGAGATTACATTCTGGATATATGTGATCATTTTAAAATATCATATAAAGACAAATTAACAGAATGAACAGACGCTCATTGAGCTTATTAACCTCTTGAGGTTGACATTGACATGTTATCTTCATGTTAAAAGTGGGCTACAGGTTTTGTGGTTTGATGTTTGTACAGATGATTTGGAAGGGTTTCCACAGCCCACAGTACGCTAGATAGCAGCTTGGCTAGCCCACAGTACGCTTGGGCGTCAACCATGCAAGGTAACAACCAACACGTCAGGAGCAGGTAGGGTTAGGTGGTGTCTTAGCTCAGGGACACCTCCACACTTAGCTAGGAGGAGCAGGTAGGGTTAGGTGGTGTCTTGCTCAGGGACACCTCCACACTTAGCTAGGAGGAGCAGGTAGGGTTAGGTGGTGTCTTGCTCAGGGACACCTCCACACTTATCTAGGGGGAGCAGGTAGGGTTAGGTTGTGTCTTGCTCAGGGACACCTCCACCACTTATCTAGGGGGAGCAGGTAGGGTTAGGTGGTGTCTTGCTCAGGGACACCTCCACACTTAGCTAGGAGGAGCAGGTAGGGTTAGGTGGTGTCTTGCTCAGGGACACCTCCACACTTAGCTAGGAGGAGCAGGTAGGGTTAGGTGGTGTCTTGCTCAGGGACACCTCCACACTTAGCTAGGAGGAGCAGGTAGGGTTAGGTGGTGTCTTGCTCAGGGACACCTCCACACTTAGCTAGGAGGAGCAGGTAGGGTTAGGTGGTGTCTTGCTCAGGGACACCTCCACACTTAGCTAGGAGGAGCAGGTAGGGTTAGGTGGTGTCTTGCTCAGGGACACCTCCACACTTAGCTAGGAGGAGCAGGTAGGGTTAGGTGGTGTCTTGCTCAGGGACACCTCCACACTTAGCTAGGAGGAGCAGGTAGGGTTAGGTGGTGTCTTGCTCAGGGACACCTCCACACTTAGCTAGGGGGAGCAGGTAGGGTTAGGTGGTGTCTTGCTCAGGGACACCTCCACACTTAGCTAGGGGGAGCAGGTAGGGTTAGGTGGTGTCTTGCTCAGGGACACCTCCACACTTAGCTCGGAGGAGCTCGGGGATCGAACCAGCAACTTTCCGGTTGCCAGACAACCGCTCTTACCTCCTGAGCTACTGCCCCGCATTTATCCTCACGCATTTATCCCACTTTTCCCTTTACTAACAACTTTTCCCTTTTCTGTCTCTCCCCTTTTCTCTGTCTCATCTCTCTCTCTGTCTCTGTCTCTGTCTCTCTCTGTCTCTCTCTCTCTGTCTCTAGATGTATAATTCTCAGAAGGTAGGACTCTTCCTCCATCTTCACTTTTTTCCTTTAGTTAATGACATAGCCACCTGACACAAACAGGTTTGTCTTTTAACTCATCTTGCTGCCCCATTACTCTCTCTCTCTCTCTCTCTGTCTCTCTCTGTGTCTCTGTCTGTCTGTCTGTCTGTCTGTCTGTCTGTCGGTCTTTCTCTCTCTCTCTCCTCCTGTCTCTGTCTCTCTCTCTCTCTCTCTCTCTCTCCTCCTGTCTCTCTCCTCCTGTCTCTCTCAAAGAACATAATCTGGTCATCACTGAGAACTGGTGACACAACACATCATGAACCTCTGCTCCAGATGTGGTCTGGTGTCTGCTCCTCTAACATCTCTTCTTCTCCCTGCCTATCTCCTCCTCCTCCTCCTCTTCTATCTCCTCCTCCTCTTCTATCTCCTCCTCCTCTTCTATCTCCTCCTCTTCCTCCTCCTCTTCTATCTCCTCCTCCTCCTCCTCCTCCTCTTCTATCTCCTCCTCCGGTTCCCCAGAAGTATTGTGGACTGGACAGCAAGTGGCGACATATTGAGAAGTGGATGGTAGGAGTGATCATAGACGCATGACCCCTGATCTCTGACCCCATTGTGGTGACATAGTGGTAGATTCCGGTGTCTGTGTGCAGTGGGCTACACATGTGTTCAAGCTGTGCGTTGGGCCCCCGTTTGTTATTCAGTCAGGGGTCGGGGGGTCGGCAGACAAGGATTAGTCTGAGATCCCAGATTAACCCTCTCCTCCCCTCCCCCCCCCCCCTAGATACATGTGTGTGTGTGTGTGTGTGTGTGTGTGTGTGTGTGTGTGTGTGTGTGTGTGTGTGTGTGTGTGTGTGTGTGTGTGTGTGTGTGTGGTGTGTGTGTGTGTGTGTGTGTGTGTGTGTGTGTGTGTGTGTGTGTGTGTGTGTGTGTGGTCACATGTTTATTTTTCTCTATTCCTCTCTCTCTTTTTTCCCCGGGCGTTCCAGGAGGAGAGCGAGCGGTACTCTCACCCCTCAAGGAAACACACCTCGGTCTGTACCTGTCTGTCTGACTTTCTCTCTGTCACGGGGATAATGTCTCTCTCCTCCCGTCTCTCTCTCTCTCCTCCTGTCTCTCCTCCCGTCTCTCTCTCTCTCTCCTCCTGTCTCTCTCCTCCCGTCTCTCTCTCTCTCCTCTTTCTCCTGTCGCTCTCCTCTCTCCTCCTGTCTCTCTCTCTCCCGTCTCTCTCTCTCTCTCCTCCCGTTCTCTCTCTTCCCGTCTCTCTCTCCTCCCGTCTCTCTCTCTCTCTCTCTCCTCCTGTCTCTCCTCCTGTCTCTCCTGTCTCTCTCCTGTACTCTAACAATACAACCAGTTTACTCCTCTAAACATGAGCCTTCTTATTGTGTAAACAACATGTAACGATCTCCGTGGCAACAAGACCTCACCTTGGTCAGCCAGCTCAGGTGTGCAGCCTCACCTGTCAGCCCAGACTAACCAGCCTGTCCCCCCCCCCCCCCCCCCCCCCCCCCCCCCAGGTCTCAGACGATGAGGAACGGATGTCTGTTGGAAGCCGGGGAAGCTTCAGGGTGAGTCTGACCTCTGACCTCTGTTGTTCACCACACACTTTCTCCCGCTCTCTTTCTGCATAGATATAGATGTTATAGATATGTTATAGGCACATATGTATAGGTGTATGCAAACACTAACCCAGCACACGTACCACAGGAGACAGGCTGTTGCGTGTGCGTGTGCGTGTGCGTGGACTGAGCCTCAACGCGTGGCGTATCTCTGCCTCCAGGGGGCGCCCTCCTCCGACCTCCGCTGCAGCAGTCTGCCGCTCAGACTCCAAAGCGCCAGCCCACAACGGACGGGTCTGTCTCGCCGTTCAGACCCGTAGCACCCGTAGCACCCGTAGCACTCTTAGCACTCTTAGCATTACGCTAACCCGTTACGTCCATGGCACTCATAACACCCAATGCTGTAGGTTCTCAGATATACTTCCCAGATGCTGTAGGCTGCTTAAAAATCCATTTGTGTTCATAATTCTATTCTATAATGAGTTGTGAAGGCTTTGAGACGCCACCAGTTTCTCTTCCTCCCTGCTCCAGTCCAAGCTGAGCTCCCTGAAGGTGTCACTGGCCAGCGTGTCACCAGAGGTGGCGCTGTCCTGCCCTCCCCCTTAGTGCTGTCCTCCAGCGCTTCCTCTGCCAACTTTTATTTTGTACTTTATTTGTTCTTTTCTCTCCTGCGCTGCGCAAGGCCCTCCGTGCATTATAGCCATGGCCCTCGCTCTCCAAAGTCAAAGGGTTGGTCTCTCTCTCTCTCTCTCTCTCCTCCCGTACTCTCCCTCTGCCTGTCTCTCCCTCTGCCTGTCTCTCCCTCTGCCTGTCTCTCCCTCCCTGTCCTGGTCCTAGTGTGCTCCTCTAGAGAAGTGAGTCTGTAGCCCCGCCCCCTTGGTTACTGACTGTTGATAAAGTGCATCTCACCGTCTGTCTGCTAGCATCTTATGGCGGATGCTAGCGGGACGGTGTGCGGATGCTAGTGAATATCGATAGCTCGTTGCTATTGGCTTATCTGTGGGCTTCAGCGGTTGGGGGGGGGGGTGTGTGTGTGTGTGTGTGTGTGTGTGTGTGTGTGTGTGTGTCCTCATCTGTCTCTAAACTTTACATTTCTGTATTTCTCACTTCAATTAATAAAAGATTAACATCTCTAACATTCTGATGCTTCCTTCCGCTTTCATTCTTTCTTTATTCTTTCTTTCTTTCCTGCCTTTTTCTCCCCCCTTCTCTCTCTCCCTCTTTCTGTATGTCTCTCTCCCTCTTTCTGTATGTCTCTCTCTCCCTCTTTCTGTATGTCTCTCTCTCTGTGTTATTGGTGTGTCTCTCTCTGCGTCTCTGTCTCTCTGTGTATCGGTGTCTCTCTCTGTCTTCTCTCTCTGTGTATCGGTGTCTCTCTCTGTCTCTCTGTGTATCGGTGTCTCTCTCTGTCTCTCTCTGTCTCTCTCTCTGTGTATCGGTGTCTCTCTCTCTCTCTCTCTCTGTGTATCGGTGTCTCTCTCTCTCTGTGTGTATCGGTGTCTCTCTCTCTCTGTGTGTATCGGTGTCTCTCTCTGTCTGTCTCTCTGTGTATCGGTGTCTCTCTCTGTCTCTGTCTCTCTGTGTATCGGTGTCTCTCTCTGTGTATCGGTGTCTCTCTCTGTCTCTCTCTGTCTCTGTCTCTGTGTATCGGTGTCTCTCTCTGTGTCTCTGTCTCTCTGTGTATCGGTGTCTCTCTCTGTCTCTCTGTGTATCGGTGTCTCTCTCTGTCTCTGTCTCTCTGTGTATCGGTGTCTCTCTCTGTCTCTGTCTCTCTGTGTATCGGTGTCTCTCTCTCTCTCTGTGTATCGGTGTCTCTCTCTGTCTCTCTGTCTCTCTGTGTATCGGTGTCTCTCTCTGTCTCTCTGTGTATCGGTGTCTCTCTGTATCGGTGTCTCTCTCTGTCTCTCTGTGTATCGGTGTCTCTCTGTGTATCGGTGTCTCTCTCTGTCTCTCTGTGTATCGGTGTCTCTCTCTGTCTCTCTCATGTCTCTCTGTGTATCGGTGTCTCTCTCTGTGTATCGGTGTCTCTCTCTGTGTATCGGTGTCTCTCTCTGTCTCTCTGTCTCTCTCTGTTTCTCTGTCTCTCTGTGTCTGTCTCTCTGTCTCTCTCTGTTTCTCTGTCTCTCTGTGTCTGTCTCTCTGTGTATCGGTGTCTCTCTCTGTCTCTCTGTTTCTCTGTCTCTCTGTGTCTGTCTCTCTGTGTATCGGTGTCTCTCTCTGTTTCTCTGTCTCTCTGTCTCTATCTGTCTCTCTGTGTCTCTGTCTCTGTCTCTCTGTGTCTCTGTCTCTGTCTCTCTGTGTATCGGTGTCTCTCTCTGTCTCTCTGTGTATCGGTTGTCTCTCTGTGTATCGGTGTCTCTCTCTGTCTCTCTGTGTATCGGTGTCTCTCTCTGTCTCTCTGTGTATGGGTGTCTCTCTGTGTATCGGTGTCCTCTCTCTGTGTATCGGTGTCTCTCTCTGTCTCTCTCTGTCTCTCTGTTTCTCTGTCTCTCTTTGTCTCTGTCTCTGTGTATCGGTGTCTCTCTCTGTCTCTCTCTGTCTCTGTCTCTGTGTATCGGTGTCTCTCTCTGTCTCTCTGTGTATCGGTGTCTCTCTCTGTCTCTCTCTGTCTCTGTCTCTGTGTATCGGTGTCTCTCTCTGTTCTCTGTGTATCGGTGTCTCTCTGTGTATCGGTGTCTCTGTCTCACTGTGTATCGGTGTCTCTCTCTGTCTCACTGTGTATCGGTGTCTCTCTCTGTCTCTCTGTGTATCGGTGTCTCTCTGTATCGGTGTCTCTCTCTGTCTCTCTGTGTATCGGTGTCTCTCTGTGTATCGGTGTCTCTCTCTCTCTCTGTGTATCGGTGTCTCTCTCTGTCTCTCTGTCTCACTGTGTATCGGTGTCTCTCTCTGTCTCTCTGTGTATCGGTGTCTCTCTGTATCGGTGTCTCTCTCTGTCTCTCTGTGTATCGGTGTCTCTCTGTGTATCGGTGTCTCTCTCTGTCTCTCTGTGTATCGGTGTCTCTCTCTGTCTCTCTCTGTCTCTCTGTGTATCGGTGTCTCTCTCTGTGTATCGGTGTCTCTCTCTGTGTATCGGTGTCTCTCTGTCTCTCTCTGTTTCTCTGTCTCTCTGTGTCTGTCTCTCTGTGTATCGGTGTCTCTCTCTGTCTCTCTGTTTCTCTGTTTCTCTGTCTCTCTGTGTCTGTCTCTCTGTGTATCGGTGTCTCTCTCTGTCTCTCTGTTTCTCTGTCTCTCTCTGTCTCTCTGTCTCTATCTGTCTCTCTGTGTCTCTATCTGTCTCTCTGTGTCTCTGTCTCTGTCTCTCTGTGTATCGGTGTCTCTCTGTGTATCGGTGTCTCTCTGTGTATCGGTGTCTCTCTCTGTCTCTCTGTGTATCGGTGTCTCTCTCTGTCTCTCTGTGTATGGGTGTCTCTCTGTGTATCGGTGTCTCTCTCTGTCTCTCTGTGTATCGGTGTCTCTCTCTGTCTCTCTCTGTCTCTCTGTTTCTCTGTCTCTCTTTGTCTCTGTCTCTCTGTCTCTGTGTATCGGTGTCTCTCTCTGTCTCTCTCTGTTTCTCTGTCTCTCTGTGTCTGTCTCTCTGTGTATCGGTGTCTCTCTCTGTTTCTCTGTTTCTCTGTCCTCTCTGTGTCTGTCTCTCTGTGTATCGGTGTCTCTCTGTTTCTCTGTCTCTCTCTGTCTCTCTGTCTCTATCTGTCTCTCTGTGTCTCTATCTGTCTCTCTGTGTCTCTGTCTCTGTCTCTCTGTGTATCGGTGTCTCTCTCTGTCTCTCTGTGTATCGGTGTGTATCGGTGTCTCTCTCTGTCTCTCTGTGTATCGGTGTCTCTCTCTGTCTCTCTGTGTATGGGTGTCTCTCTGTGTATCGGTGTCTCTCTCTGTCTCTCTGTGTATCGGTGTCTCTCTCTGTCTCTCTCTGTCTCTCTGTTTCTCTGTCTCTCTTTGTCTCTGTCTCTCTGTCTCTGTGTATCGGTGTCTCTCTCTGTCTTTCTGTTTCTCTGTCTCTCTCTGTCTCTCTGTTTCTCTGTCTCTCTGTGTCTCTGTCTCTCTGTGTCTCTGTCTCTCTGTGTATCGGTGTCTCTCTCTGTCTCTCTGTGTATCGGTGTCTCTCTCTGTCTCTGTGTATCGGTGTCTCTCTGTTTCTCTGTCTCTCTGTCTCTCTGTGTATTGGTGTCTCTCTCTGTGTCTCTGTCTCTCTGTGTATCGGTGTCTCTGTTTCTCTGTCTCTCTCTGTCTCTCTGTTTCTCTGTCTCTCTGTCTCTCTGTTTCTCTGTCTCTCTCTGTCTCTCTGTTTCTCTGTCTCTCTGTCTCTCTGTTTCTCTGTCTCTCTCTGTCTCTCTGTTTCTCTGTCTCTCTCTGTGTTTCTCTGTCTCTCTGTTTCTCTGTCTCTCTCTGTCTCTCTGTTTCTCTGTCTCTCTCTGTCTCTCTGTTTCTCTGTCTCTCTCTGTCTCTCTGTCTCTCTGTGTATCGGTGTCTCTCTCTGTCTCTCTGTCTATCGGTGTCTCTCTGTGTATCGGTGTCTCTCTCTGTCTCTCTGTGTATCGGTGTCTCTCTCTGTCTCTCTGTGTATCGGTGTCTCTCTCTGTCTCTCTGTGTATCGGTGTCTCTCTCTGTGTATCGGTGTCTCTCTGTGTATCGGTGTCTCTCTCTGTGTATCGGTGTCTCTCTCTGTGTATCGGTGTCTCTCTGTGTATCGGTGTTTCTCTGTGTATCGGTGTCTCTCTCTGTGTATCGGTGTCTCTCTCTATCTCTCTGTTTCTCTGTCTCTCTGTGTATCGGTGTCTCTCTGTGTATCGGTGTCTCTCTCTGTGTCTCTGTTTCTCTGTCTCTCGCTGTCTCTCTGTGTCTCTGTTTCTCTGTCTCTCTCTGTCTCTCTGTCTCTCTGTCTCTCTGTTTCTCTGTCTCTCTCTGTCTCTCTGTTTCTCTGTCCCTCTGTCCCTCTGTCCCTCTGTCTCTCTGTCTCTCTGTCTCTCTGTTTCTCTGTTTCTCTGTCTCTCTCTGTCCCTCTGTTTCTCTGTCTCTCGGCCAGCCTTCAGACTACAGTGGCTTTCTGGGCTCCAGCTCTCGGGCCTCCTCCAGGGCCAGCTCTGCTCGTGCCAGCCCCGTGGTGAGGCCCCGTCGTCGGCCGCGGTCTCTAACCCGCTGCCCCTGCTCTGGGGCCTTCGTTTCACCGTATATAAAAGCGACAACTACTTTATGCCCCCTGGTGGCCGGACGTGTTGCTGCAGTGTCTCTGGCAGCGCAAGTCCTAAAGCAGATTTGAGAGACATGTTGACCACACGACTGGTTGTCATTGTTATGGTTATGATGCTTATCTGGTGGGCAGCAGGCTGTAGATACAATTGATTGAACACTCAACTATCAACTAATCAATAACTAATTTTCTTTTCTGATTTAATGTGCAGGTGGAGGAGAAAACTGATTTCCTGGACAAAGTAAGCATTTACACACAAGAGACAGACACACAGACAGACAGACAGACAGAACTTGTCCTATCACCACGCGGCTGTTACATGTGTCTCCGCCCCCCCAGGCCTCCAGGACAGCCTCCACCCTATCAGCTGCCACGCTGGCCTCGCTGGGAGGTCCTGCCTCCCGGAGAGGCAGCTGTGACACCTCCTTCTCTGTGGAGACCGAGGCTTCCATCAGGGACATCAAGGTACTCACATCATATATATACCATCAAGGTACTCTCACATCCTATATATACCATCAAGGTACTCTCACATCCTATATATACCATCAAGATACACTCACATCCTATATATACACCATCAAGGTACACTCACATCCTATATATACCATCAAGGTACTCACATCCTATATATACCATCAAGGTACACTCACATCCTATATATACCGTCAAGGTACTCACATCCTATATATATATATACCATCAAGGTACTCCCATCCTATATATACAATCAAGGTACATCCTATATATACCATCAAGGTACTCACATCCTATATATACCGTCAAGGTATCTATATAGTAAGATGTGTGTATAGTCAGTGCTTGTGTGGGTGCAGGAGGAGGAGATGTACCGCAGAGCGATGGTGTCCAACGCCCAGCTGCACAACGACAAGTCCTGCCTGATGTACCAGGTGGACACGCTGAAGGAGCAGCTGGCCGACGTGGAGGAGCAGCTGTGGGAGGCCACGCGCCAGCACGGGGACAAGGCCAAGGTCAGGGGTCAGGGGAACTACACTGTGGACCGTTTCCTGGACTACTAGTAGTGTGCGGGCCAAAGGTACAGACAGACCGGCGGCCCTACGTCAACTGTGTGTGTGTGTGTGTGTGTGTGTGTGTGGTGTGTGTGTGTCCGTCCGTCCGTCCGTCCAGGAGTTGGAGAGGGAGAGACACGCCCACAGTGTTCTGCAGTTCCAGTTCAAGAGTGCAGAACAGACCCTGAAACAGACCAGCGAGCTGCTGAGTGTGAGTTCACTCACTCACTCACGCAGACACACACACACTGATGCACACACTGATGCACACACTGACGCACACACACACACACACACACACACGCACACGCACACGCACACACACTGACGCAGACACACACACACACACACACACTCCCAGTTTGGTACTGAAGGTGATCTCCCTGCACAGACTCCGCCTGCTTCCTGTCCTCTGACTCGTACTCACTGACTCACCTCTCTTCCTTCCTGTCCTCGGCTGCTCCCCTTACTTCCTAACCTACTTCCTGCGGGTCACTTCCTGTGGCCAGGAGGTGTCTCGGCTGCGTCTCGCTGGCGACGGCAGCGCCAGAGAGATCACTGACCTCCAGGAGACCTTGGAGTGGAAGGAGAAAAAGATTGCGGTACGCAACCAGTGTACTAGCGAGCAAGCTAGCACTGTACTCGCACTGTACCAGCTAGCACTGTAGTAGTACCGTACTGTGCTAGCACTATACAAGCTATCACTGTACCAACATGCTAGCATTGTACTGCACTAGCTAGCGCTGTACTAGGACCAACCACTGTACTAGCACTGCACTGTACTAGGACCAACCACTGTACTAGGACCAACCACTGTACTAGCACTGCACTGTACTGGGACCAACCACTGTACTAGCACTGCACTGTACTAGGACCAACCACTGTACTAGGACCAACCACTGTACTAGCACTGCACTGTACTAGGACCAACCACTGTACTGGGACCAACCACTGTACTAGCACTGCACTGTACTAGGACCAACCACTGTACTACCACTGCACTGTACTAGGACCAACCACTGGACTAGCACTTCACTGTACTAGGACCAACCACTGTACTAGCACTGCACTGTACTAAGACCAACCACTGTACTAGCACTGCACTGTACTAGGACCAACCACTGTACTAGGACCAACCACTGGACTAGCACCAACCACTGGACTAGCACTTCACTGTACTAGGACCAACCACTGTACTAGGACCAACCACTGTACTAGCACTTCACTGTACTAGGACCAACCACTGTACTAGGACCAACCACTGTACTAGCACTTCACTGTACTAGGACCAACCACTGTACTAGGACCAACCACTGTACTAGGACCAACCACTGGACTAGCACTTCACTGTACTAGGACCAACCACTGTACTAGGACCAACCACTGGACTAGCACTTCACTGTACTAGGACCAACCACTGTACTAGGACCAACCACTGTACTAGGACAAACCACTGTACTAGGACCAACCACTGGACTAGCACTGCACTGTACTAGGACCAACCACTGGACTAGCACTTCACTGTACTAGGACCAACCACTGGACTAGCACTTCACTGTACTAGGACCAACCACTGTACTAGCACTTCACTGTACTAGGACCAACCACTGTACTAGGACAAACCACTGTACTAGGACCAACCACTGGACTAGCACTGCACGGTACTGCTTTTTCCAAGATGAAGCCTCTTAGCTTCATTTACTTGTCCCTTGTGACTTTTTCCTCAACTTCATAACATTTCTCTCTTGTATTTCTTTATTCTTTACTAATTGCTGCACGCGTCTCTCCTGGCCACTTCCTGCTTCTCGGCCAATCCCCAGGCTCTCGAGCGGCATGTGGAGTTTTCGGACTCTGTGCGGGGGCAGCGAGACCGGTTGAGGGGGAAGGTGCTTCGGCTTAGAGAGTTGCTCAAGGTAACAGTTCTAGAGACACGAGGTCTTCTGTTGTGGAGGTTAAGTCAGCCAGACACTGTTCTAGAGACACAAGGTCTTCTGTTGTGGAGGTTAAGTCAGCCAGACACTGTTCTAGAGACACTAGGTCTAGGTCTTCTGTTGTGGAGGAGAGGAAGTTGGTCTCAGACCAACTTCAGACCTCAGACTGCACTGTCGAGTCAAGCAGTCAGACAACTAGTCAAAACATGTTATTTACAGGAGTCTCCATTCCTGATCAACACACACGCACATATTAACAGCTTCCTAAGCGTGTGTTATGTTCTGATCTCCCAATAGAAACATGGCATAGAGCTCTCACCAGAGGTTACAACCAATGGGGACGCGGGGCAGGAGGATACCGATGACACGGACTCTGGCTCCCGATTGGACGAGCAAGTCCTTCCTGTCGGTGCGGAGAGTGTGCTCGGTGAGGACACATTTATACTGTCTACCCTTAGACAAGTTTAAAGATCATCATTATGAACGATTTGACCTTAAGAGTTGGTTTGCAACAAATATACTTTTGAGTGTTATGCTTAAAATTATACTTTAACCTGAACTATGTTGTTTAATTAAAATTTGTAATAAAATCACTTTCCTGATGAAATAATCATTCTGATTAATCTAAATGTCCATCTTGACAGGTGGACTTCAAATGACTTTTGAATGTTTGTATTCCAATTTCCTCTCTCTTAAAACCTATTCCTAACCTCTTCTTACCTTCTGTTTTTCTCCAATCCTCCGTGATCTGTATTCTTAATGCATCATCCAGCCAATCACAGTTAGACTCTGGTCCCGTCTGACTCTGAACTGATGAACGTCTGCTTGCTCCTCATTTCCTCCTCAAAACGATCTTGCAGGCGACCTACGAAAGCAGCAGACGTGCACCTGTGGCAGAACACTAGAAGCCCATAGTCCACTTCTGAAGGAAAACCTTAGAGATAACATGTCCCCTGAAGTAAATAACGCTTCCCTGGTCACGGGAGACACCGGAATAGACACAAACCATCTGAGTAGAAGGGAGAAGGACAAGTACCCTGCAGGACTTGACAGACGAGTCACGTTTACCTGCAATCATTTGGTGAAGAAGGCAAATAAGGAGGCCCTGAGACCCGAGAGATGCTCCAAACAGAAAGCAGCGGATTTCTGTTTTGGAGAAACCAATTTGTGTGTGGCGTCAAACTCAAAAGAAATGGGTCCATTATATGAGGGGAAAAACAACGGGCATCCAGTGAAGGCTGATAGAACCAGGCTTGATGCAGCGAGGTCTGCGGAGGCCTGTACAACAGGGCTTGTAACAGCGAGGTCCAGTAAGGCCCATAGAACCGGGCTTGCTACAGCGTGGCCCCCGGAGTCCGTCCACCTCCACAACAAAGCAGTAGCATTTAACGGCTCTTCTAGTGAACAACATTTATTAAGTGGGGAGAAACTGAAGAATCAACTGGCAGTCACAACATTACATTTGACTTGTAAAAAGGAACTTGTGCTTGACAGTGCCACCGTTTTGTATCACATTTTTCAACAGAAAGACAAAGTGGTTTGCAGTGAAGAGAATGAAAGGACTCAGTCTGGATCAGAAGAAAATGGCAGGCTCAAAGATATCAAAGAAACTAGAAATGTTGTCAAAAACAATGATGAACTTCCGGCTGGAAATCTTATTCATTACAAATGGACTGATTTAGAATATGTTACAGACACACTAGATAGTGGAGAGAGGCTTGTCTTTGATGAACCGATCCTTCATGAACAGGATGTTGGTCACGTTACAACATTTAATGGACCAATCCGAGAAGACAGACCTAAAGCAATAAGACTTGTCTCATCCAGGTCAAAAGCGGAGGCCATTTCTGATGGGTCCCATATATCTGTGTTTAACGCCCCT
This sequence comes from Coryphaenoides rupestris, assembly GCA_002895965.2. Classification (NCBI taxonomy): domain Eukaryota; kingdom Metazoa; phylum Chordata; class Actinopteri; order Gadiformes; family Macrouridae; genus Coryphaenoides; species Coryphaenoides rupestris. Next base: position 45,554 of record PIJE02002090.1, on the reverse strand, counting down.
AATGAACAGGATTACAGGGAAGGTGGATCACATCTCACAACTGTGACCGAAAACATCGACCACAATGTAGAAAATTGTGGTCTAGAAAATGTAGTTCTTCATACTAATATCCCAGTTGAAAATCAATTGCTAAATGTTGAACCAATGGCTGGAGAATATAACTGTCCCTTATCTAACAAAGAGTGCCTCTCTTCTGAGGAGGAAGTGAAAGCCACTGGGGAACAAACAACTCAAACTGAACGGGAACGTGCAGAGTCTCTCACCACTGGACCAGAAACTGTTGGAGAGGAAGGAGAGAGGACTGGCGGCCATTGCAGTTATGTCTCTGATGGATCAATCCTTGAAATAACAGACTGCCCATTTCTAAAGAATGAGATGCTTTGGGACGTGGGTGGGATCCGGTCACGAGTAGGAGCTGAAGCAGACATACCTAGCACCGTAACTGATAATATACAACTGGTTGGAGAAGAATCTGTTGCAGACAGCGCCATGCTTGTGGCACAGCTGAGTGAGATGCCATCAACACCTCCATGTGAGCTCCCTTATCAGTCTGACACTTTGCAGGTGTACCAAGCAGAATGTATTCCACCAACACTCAAGGCTGAAACAAGGTTTGAGAAAGTTACCTCACAACACTTGGACCATGACACCGAAGAGTGTTTAGTTGAGTGTGAATCTGGATCGCAGGACCGGTTCCTTTTTGGAGACTTGGAGTCAGGGAACAGCATGGTTGCTCCTACAATGGATCTGTTGCTGTGTCCAGACACGAGCACTGACGCACCATCCCAATGTCCTGGAAACGAGGTGGAGGACGGGCCCATGGTCTTGTTTTCTTCCCCTACAGAGGTTTGGACTGATGTCGCCCTGGAAGAGACTGTTCACAGTATGATAAAAGCATTAATTAAAAATCCCCACATGGCTGCGAAGATCACCAAAATCCTCCCTCAGGTACCAGTCTTATTCCAGCAGTGGCTATTGAACATGGAGGATGTCCAGCAGAACCTCGTAGGGAATGTCCAGCAGAACCTGGTGGAGGATGTCCAGCAAAACCTCGTAGAGGACCTACAGCAGAAGCTGGTGGAGGATGTCGGGCAGAACCTGGTGGAGGATGTCCAGCAGAACCTGGTGGAGGACGTGCCGAGGGCCAGCATCAATCCGGGTCCTCTCTGTGATGTGAAGGGGCCCTTGTGTGATGGATGTCATGACCCGGACAGCCTTCAAATGACTGATAATCTAGTAGTTAAGGGCTTAACTGATAGGATGGAAGCCCCTTCCGGTCTTTCCTGGCACAGATCACCAGTCCCAGATACCATGGACCATAGTGCTACTTGGCAGGTGCAGAGGATTAACTCTGCAAAGAACAAAGACCCTTCCGTCACCTTTTTGCACAGCAGTGAATTATTGTTCCATGTTCCTAACATGGAGAAAAAATCCAAAACAAAATACTCCCAGAACTTATCTGAAGCCATCGGTGGAGTTTGGCAGAAGAGTTTGAGGGATACGAGAAATGGCGACCGAGAAGTTCCCAGAAGGACGTTAATCAGCACAGTGAGCGTGGAGCTAGAGCTGCTGGAGCTTCTGGCAGTTGAAGATGCTGAGAATCAGAAACACCAGAGGGACTTAAAGACGAAAGACAACTGTGACGAGACGGTCTCCCTGGACTCTGCATCAAAGACCAAGCTTTTGTCCCAAGGTCAGGAAACAAAACTCAAACGGCACAGATTCCAAATGATGACCTCCAAACCGGTCAGTCAGAGGTCACAGAGGGCTCAGAGCGGTATAGAAATGCTAGTCTACGAAATTCAGGAAATGGTCATTCCTGAATTGGCAATTATTAAGCGTCCCCATTGTGAAAAACACTTGACAGAGTGTCAAAGGGCAGCAGGGATAGCCGCTAGCGGATCAAATCTAAATAACTGGCATCTCAAAGAGGATCCCCTTGGATTCATGGATAGTTGTGAGGAAGCTAACTTGCTTGCCGGGATAGCAGCGGCAGCCAGGAGCCAATCGACAACCCAGCTGGAGCTAACTGTACAGCCAATAGCAGAGATCAGAGTTCAGGAAACACAAACGTCTCGGATGCCAGGTTGTGCTAAACGCCACAGAGGAAGAAAGGGCCGCTCTCCCGCCGGGAGGAGGAACCAAAGTAGCTGCAGCGTATCCTAGATGTACAAATACGTCCTCATGTGAATGTGGATATCAAAGGAGGTTTTGCAACCTGTGAATATGAAACACTTTCGATCATCATGAGTTTGTGTGGTTTTCAAATTCTGAATATCAAATATATTAAAAACTTTTGATCAATCACAAGTTTGATGTGAGTACTACTTTCACTCTTAATGTTAGTGTTTTACTAAGTTGTCAGTAACATTTTGAAGCAAATGCCCATGTACAAATGCAAATGAAGTTCCTACATTTGATATTATTATTATTAGATATTTGTGAGTGCTGTTGTCTTAATGGTGTCCATTTAAGATATTTATTCATTGATAATATTTGTTCACTTTTCAACACTTTATTTCAGGTCCAGGTATTTATTAATAGTCTTATATTGTAATCCATGGCAGCTTTTGATTGCATGTCTGTGGAGCCACAGAGGAATTAATAATAATAAAGATGTCCATCTATTATTTTTTGACTGATTTTAGCGTTTTATATTAATTAAGTAAAGGTCTCATGTTGGCAGCTCTCTCATATCTCCTAGTAGGTCATTCACTCTCCTAATCTCAAGCGTGACCAATCAAAATATTAATATTTGAAAGATATTTGAACCATTTATATGGTGATTTTCAATCCCAATTGCAGAATGGTAAAGTATGGTAGAGGGCCCTGACCCCTGACCCTTGGCCCTGGTAATGTATGTCCTGACCGCTCACCCCTGACCCCTGGTAATGGATGTCCTGACCCCTGACCCTGGTAATGTATGCCCTGACCCCTAACCTCTGACCCCTGGCCCTGGTAATGTATGCCTTGACCCCTGACCCTAACCTCATCATATAAACTGTAGACTGACTCATGTTCTGCTCTCCTGGTCCTCAGAGCTGCGACTCAGGAAACTTCTGGACGAGAGGGAGGGGCTCCGAGACGAGGTGGGTGTGTCCAGGTGTAAGGTGATCTGATAGTACACACTGATGTGTGTGTGTGTAGCTCTATATAGAAGTGTGTGTGTGTGTGTGTGTGTGTGTGTGTGTGTGTGTGTGTGTGTGTGTGTGTGTGTGTGTGTGTGTGTGTGTGTGTGTGTGTGTGTGTGTGTGTGTGTGTGTGTGGTGTGTGTGTGTGTGTGTGCAGGTCCAGCTCCTCAAGTCTCAGTTGGACCAGCGTCGGGGGCCCGGGGCCGAGGGTCTGGTTGCCGATGGCGACGACGTCCTGGAGAACGGACTGGACCCTCACATCCTGGACCTGCAGAGTGGGGGAGACACACACACACACACACACACACCACACACACACACACACACACACACACACACACACAGAGGTCTCAGAGGACAGTCTCTTCTACCTTCTACAGGGGCGTGTCCAGACTAACGAGGGGTGGAGTCTCAACAGGGGCATGTCCAGACTCCCTTAGGGGTGGAGTCTGGACAGCCTATCACACCTACAGTATACCTTGACTTGATGTTATTATTATTTTTATTATGATTATTATGATGATGATACTATTATGACTTTTTATGATTATTGTGACTATATTATGATTATTATATTATGATTATGATGATACTATTATGATTTGTATGATTATTGTGATTATATTATTATGATGATATTATTGATGGTGAGGTTCTGCTCATCACACTGTGTTTCCATTGGACGACAGGAGACGCCAACCGGCAAATCAGTGATCTGAGATTCAAGATGGTGAAGTCTGAGCAGGAGGTGGCGGCGCTGGAGCAGAACGTACGTTTGCTCACCACCCGGGGGTCAGTCAAGTTGACCCCGATGATCTGACCTTTGACCTTCCCTGGCAGATGGTCCGGCTGGAGGGTCAGGTGACTCGCTACAAGATGGCGGCGGAGAGCGCAGAGAAGGTGGAGGACGAGCTGAAGGTGGAGAAACGCAAGCTGCAGAGAGAGGTGAGACACCTTACCTACACCTGTCTGCCTTACCGAGACCTGTCTGTCTGCCATACCTAGACCTGTCTGTCTGCCTTACCTAGACCTGTCTGTCTGCCTTACCTAGACCTGTCTGTGCCATACCTAGACCTGTCTGTGCCATACCTAGACCTGTCTGTCTGCCTTACCTAGGCCTGTCTGTCTGCCTTACCTAGACCTGTCTGTCTGCCTTACCGAGACCTGTCTGTCTGCCTGTCTACCATACCTGTACCTCGTCCTAGTGTAATAAACATATATATATACCCCTCCCTCTCTTTGTCTCTCTCTCTCGGTCTCTCTCTCTCTGTGTCTCTCTCTCTGTCTCTCTGCCTGTCTCTCTGTCTGTCTCTCTCTCTCTCTCTCTCTATCTCTCTCTGCCTGCCTCTGTCTCTCTCTCTCGGTCTCTCTGCCTGCCTCTTTCTCTCTGTCTCTCTGCCTGCCTCTGTCTCTCTCTGTCTGTCTGCCTCTCTCTCTCTATCTCTGTCTCTCTGCCTGTCTCTCTCCCCAGCTGAGGGCAGCTCTCGACCGGGTGGATGAGGTTGAGGTGAGCAACAGTCATCTCACCAAACGCCTGGAGAAAATGAAAGCCAATCGCAGCGCATTGCTCGCCCAGCAGTGACTCAGTGACTCTCTCTCTCTCGCTCTCTCTTGCGCTCTCGCTCTCTCTCTCTACCTCTCTCTACCTCTCTCTCTACCTCTCTACCTCTCTTTCTACTTCTCTATCTCTATCTCTCTCGCTCTCTCTCTCTCATACACACTCTCTCTCTCTCTCTCTCTCTCTCTGACCTGGGGGGGGGGGCGTTGAAGTGCAATACAAGTTGGGGGTTTCCATCGCCATGGAGACACCTGCCATGCATCCATCACCCGTCACTCTGACAGACAATCAATGGACCGAATGTTTCTGGACGTGGACCGGATGTTCCTACACCAGAAGTTGTGTAATATATGTGTATATCACACATCTGTACTGTATAGGAGTAGCACACATCTGTACTGTATGAGTATCACACATCTGTACTGTGTATCATCTCATGTACCCTCCTGGATTCTAATGCTCTTTCGCTGCACTTTCTGGAACACACCGGAAGTATCTGAAGGAGTAGGATAAAAACACAACACAACACAGCACATGACTTGTATATTGACATGTATATTTATTTGGGGATGTTTTTATTTCCTCCTTGTGTGTTTTCACGTACTATGGAAGCCCAGATCGCATGGACACTAGGGGGCGCCATCCTTCCTCACAAGCTCAGAGGAGGACATTATTATTATTATTATTATTAGCTGTATTCTGCTGGATGTCCTTTCTTTTGGATATATTTCTATATTTGTTTGTGCTGACTAGTGTTTCATTTGGTATCTTATGGTTTTTATTGTGTCTCACGAGAGTACTGATGACTTATTTTCTCGTGATGGTCTGTTGTCAATCATGTTGTCTTCTGACTAGACGTGACATAACGGGGAGGTTTCCTTTATCATGGACCTTTAATTCATGATTCATTATCATGAGCTAATAAAGGTTCAAATGTGTTCTCCTTCGCAACACTTATTTGCAAATAACGTGCAGAGGGGGCCCTGTGGTCACACGGAGGGGGCCCTGGTCACACGGAGGGGTCGGAGGTAACACAGAGGGGGCCCTGGTCACACGGAGGGGTCGGAGGTCACACAGAGGGGGCCCTGGTCACACGGAGGGGTCGGAGGTCACACAGATGGGCCCCTGGTCACACAGAGGAGTATGGGCGGGACAATAGGGAACATTCACGTGGCGCGGTGTCGACCCTGGCGTTGGCTCTATAAGGATGCTCCTCCACCTCCGGACCAGCAAGTGGTGCTGGCTCCTCCACCTTGCAGGGCTCTATAAGGAGGCTCCTCCACCTCCCGACCAGCAGGTGGTGCTGACTCCTCCACCCCTGCAGGGCTCTATAAGGAGGCTCCTCCACCTCCCGACCAGCAGGTGGTGCTGACTCCTCCACCCCTGCAGGGCTCTATAAGGAGGCTCCTCCACCTCCCGACCATCAGTTGGTGCTGGCTCCTCCCCCCTGCAGGGCTCTATAAGGAGGCTCCTCCACCTCCCGACCAGCAGGTGGTGCTGGCTCCTCCACCCCTGCAGGGCTCTATAAGGAGGCTCCTCTACCTCCCGACCAGCAGGTGGTGCTGGCACCTCCACCCTGCAGGGCTCTATAAGGAGGCTCCTCCACCTCCCGACCAGCAGGTGGTGCTAGCGCCTCCACCCTGCAGGGCTCTATAAGGAGGCTCCTCCACCTCCCGACCAGCAGGTGGTGCTGGCTCCTCCACCCTGCAGGGCTCTATAAGGAGGCTCCTCCACCTCCCCAGCAGGTGATGCTGGCTCCTCCACCCTTGCATGGCTCTATAAGGAGGCTCCTCCACCTCCCGACCAGCAGGTGGTGCTGGCTCCTCCACCCTGCAGGGCTCTATAAGGAGGCTCCTCCACCTCCCGACCAGCAGGTGGTGCTGGCGCCTCCACCCTGCAGGGCTCTATAAGGAGGCTCCTCCTCTTCCTGTCTGCAGAGCGTCAGTCTGATCCGCGTTCACCTCCTGATTCTCTACCGTCTGCTGTCAGCATTGAGTTCTGTACGTTCACTCGTCATATGATACAGTATTGTATGTTATATAATGTTATATATTATAGATTAGTATATTATATATACATATATTAACTAGTTGTCGAGTAGCCCGTTCAGCCCGTTAACTAATCGGTCAGTTCATCATCTCGTTTAAATCAGTCAGTAATGTCCGTTAATCTCGTTTAAATCAGTCTAATGTCGTTAATCAGTCAGTAATGTCCGTAAATCTCGTTTAAATCAGTCAGTGATGTCCGTAAATCTCGTTTAAATCAGTCAGTGATGTGCGTAAATCTCGTTTAAATCGGTCAGTGATGTCAGTTAATCTTCTTTTAAATCAGTCTGATGTCCGTAAATCTCGTTTAAATCAGTCAGTGATGCGCGTAAATCTCGTTTAAATCAGTCAGTGAATCAGTGAGTCGTCCTCCCGACCGGAAGGGGGTCCTGCCAACCGGCGGGAGACGAGGGAGCGGGACTTCCGCCGGCGCCACATCCGGTTCATTGTTTTATTTCGTGAACTGCTTCCTGTGCTAAAACTACTTTTAACGGTTTAACCAACCACGTGTCTTCTCTCGTCCGCGGTGTCCTTTATCTTAATATCTTCTTATATCGTCACGCTGGCGCTCACAGAGCACCGGAAGTGTAGACCGGAAGTAGTTGTTCGGTAGACCGGCGTAACGCTCCTCGCCATGATCCCCTCCCGCTAACTCTTTTGCTAGCTCTGGAGCTAGCAGGCCCGGCTAGCCAGCCGCGTGGTTAGACGGGCCTGCTAGCTCCTCAGTTGGCCTGCTGCTAGCTCCTCAGTTAGCGTGCTGCTTCTACCTCCTCACTTAGCCTGCTGTTAGCTCCTCACTTAGCCTGCCGCTAGCTCCTCAGTTAGCGTGCTGCTTCTACCTCCTCAGTTAGCCTGCTGTTAGCTCCTCACTTAGCCTGCCGCTAGCTCCTCACTTAGCTTGCTGCTTCTACCTCCTCAGTTAGCCTGCTGCTAGCTCCTCAGTTAGCCTGCCGCTAGCTCCTCAGTTAGCCTCCTGCTAGCTCCCCAGTTAGCCTCCTGCTAGCTCCTCCCTCGGTTAGCCTGCCGCTAGCTCCTCCCTCGCTTAGCCTGCCGCTAGCTCCTCCCTCGGGTAGCCTGCCGCTAGCTCCTCCCTCACTTAGCCTGCCGCTAGCTCCTCCCTCACTTAGTCTGCCGCTAGCTCCTCCCTCGGTTAGCCTGCCGCTAGCTCCTCACTTAGCCTGGGTCTAATCCCAATATATATTAAAGACAATTTATAGATCTGAATAAACCAAGGTTGTGCGCTGTCTTTAACGCTCTCCTATGTAGTATCAGTATGGAACGATATGAGACTAATAATTGGTGTTTTGTTCATTTCCAGAGTCTTTTATGAATAATCAAAAGCCGCAGAAGCCTACGCTAACCGGCCAGCGTTTCAAAACTAGGAAAAGAGGTTGGTGGTGTTTTCCCGGTGCCAGACTTGATAAGATAGAACTTTACTCATCCCGACGGAAATTCTTGTGCCAGGTTGCATAGCAATACAGTACAATACAACAATATGGGAAATCAACAGAATAATACAAATAAACTAACAGATTTACAAATGTGAAGCGACGGGAAGTATGTTGACTCTCTCCTCCTCCCCCTTGCAGATGAAAAGGAGAGGTTTGATCCTACTCAGTTCCAAGAAAGTATTGTACAAGGCTTGAATCAAACTGGCTCAGATTTGGAAGCGGTCGCGAAGTTCCTGGATGCCTCTGGCGCCAAACTTGACTACCGGCGGTATGCAGAGACTCTGTTTGACATCCTGGTGGCTGGCGGCATGCTGGGTGAGTCTCGCCGCCCCGGAGCCGGACGCCCGCTATGCCTCGTCTTCTAACATGTTGCACATTAAGGGTGAATGTGGCTCGGCCTCTAACGGTGGAGAGAGGAGCGTCTGGAAGGCCTGACCTGACCAGCCTTGTTCTGTCCTCCTCCTCCTCCTCTCAGCCCCGGGAGGGACTCTGTCCGACGACATGACCCGCACAGAGTTCTGCCTCTTCACGGCCAACGAAGACCTGGAGACCATGCAAGCGTACGCTCAGGTGGGACATTACTAATGTAGACAAAAGTCCGGTGGTGGTGTTTTAGCGTTGACCGTACGAAAACAAAGTTGGCTGGATGAGTAGATTGGATGGAGTTGGCGGACATGTACACACGAACAAGAGATTCTACCAACTGGCCACTAAACTAATGTCCCGTTTCTTAAGCGTTAAAAGCGTAAAACTTATTTTTCCCTGTTAGGTTTTTAACAAGCTGATCCGGAGGTACAAGTATCTGGAGAAGGGATTTGAAGAGGAGATTAAGAAGGTGAGCGACTTCTTCTGCATGACTCAACCTGTCTGTCTCAGGAGTCCTGGGCCGGTTCTGCTGGTCTGGTGGGTTGCAGGGAGAATGCAGGAACTCTCGTGGTGTTGGGAAAACGAGTCGACCACCGCTGCTGTTTTAGTTAAAAGGTGTTCTACAGAGCAAGCCCGTCTGCAACTCGTGTTGTAATGTCTGCCCAGGGATGGTCGGTCTGTCCTCGTGCTGAACCACATAGCCATGCTTTATCGTGGTGTTGTCCACAACCCAGACCAGCACAACCACAACTACCATGTAAATGAAGAGATGTGTTTTAGATTGTAATCCCCTGTTCTTATTGCCTCTAGCTGCTGCTGTTTCTCAAGGGTTTCGACGAGTCTGAGCGCAACAAGCTAGCCATGCTAACGGGGATCCTGCTGGCTAATGGCAACATCTCTGCGTCCATCCTGAACAGCCTCTTCAACGAGAACCTCGTCAAGGAGGGTGAGTTGGGAGACCGTGTACCTGGTCTGTCTGGGGGGGGGGCGGTGGACTGGCTGTGGTCCTGGCCTGTCTGGGGGTGGGCCGTAGACTGACCGCGGGTCCTGGTCCGTCTGGGGGGTGGTGGACTGGCCGTGGTCCTGGTTTGTCTGATTGTTCTCTTTGAACACATTAAGTTGAGTCTTGGACCATCGGCTGATCTGGGAGTTGCACTGGCGGGAGACGAGTGAATAATCAAGTTTCCTGTTTTGGAGCCAATGAGGATACAGAATTGCAAGATGATGCTATCTTGTTGGCTATCCGTCAGCCATAGGGTTTTGTTGTGGGTCAGGTTGTTTCCTGTGGAGACTCCGCCCCCAGCAACCTGATTGGTCTCAATACATTTTACTCCTTGTTCACCCAGAGTTGAGCTTGTCTGCTGTCAGAATCCTGAGGCAGGGCTCACATAGAACAATCTCCTCGCTTGGCCTCAAGAGCTTCTGTCTTGTTGTGCTTCAGGTGTGTCTGCAGCCAAGCTGTGTTTTAGCTAAAAGGTGTTTTGGTTAATGATGACTGGTTGCGATGACTGAGGCAGGGCGCATTTCTTGTCTAAAACACACTGGCACTGACCAACAGTGCGGCCATTATATTTCATATAAAGGCGCCCTGGTGGCGGCGCGCCGCTCTATTTCACGCCACGGTTATATTACAGAAGATCAGTCATGTGTGTTAGTTCTCATGACTTATAATAAAGTAATCAGTTTATAATATGGTGTACGTGTACCTTTCGACTTTTTATGACAATCACCTAGGTACACAAAGACAAATATTGTTCCATCATGATCCAAATGATATGACACCGTGCCGTGGCGGAGCCGGTGTATTTTAGGCTTAAGTCATTCATGTCAATGACAGAGCCCCTTAAGTCCTACTGTACCTGCGCTGTGTTAGAAAATGTGTGTGCGCTGTAAATCCTGTTGAGGTAGACTACAGGTGAATTTAGTTCTTGTGCTGTTCCGAGCGCACAAAAAAAATTGCAGGCGCGCAAAGGGGGGGTGGGGGGGACTTTCACACGTCCGGGCCCAGGGGCCCATTGTTTCATAATCCGTCCATGCTCACGTAGTCTTCATCTCCTCGCTTGGCTTCATAAAGTGCTTCTGTCTTGTGCTTCAGGAGTGTCTGCAGCGTTCGCCGTCAAGCTGTTCAAGTCCTGGATCAACGAGAAGGACATCAACTGTGTGGCCTGCAGCCTCCGGAAAGTGGGCATGGACAACCGCCTGATGGTAGGAGCCCTGTAATTGGTCCATTTTAAAGTGGGCATGGACAACCACCTGATGGTAGATGTACGTCTCAAATCGGCTAACATCCGCCCCGCCCGCCCGCAGACTGGTGCTGCTCTGCCTCATCCCCACAGCAGGGGTTTGGTCGTGGGTTTGGTCGTGGATCAGTGATTTACTTTGTGTGCTGTCAGGAACTGTTCCCGGCCAACAAGCGGAGCCCCGAGCATTTCTCCAAGTACTTCACGGACGCCGGCCTCAAGGAGCTGTCCGACTTCGCCCGAAACCAGCTGTCCATCGGGGCGCGCAAGGAGCTGCAGAAGGAGCTGCAGGAGCAGATGGCCCGTGGGGACCCCCAGAAGGAGGTGAGGTGGCCCTGGGGACCCCCAGAAGGAGGTGGTGTGGGTCCCTGAGGGGGAGACTGTCCCGGGCAGGACAGTAGTGCTGTCAAGACTTTGCTCTCCTAGAATTGAGTTGGAGTCTTGACTACGTTGGAAGCGCGACAGACTTGAGCTCTGGGTGGGCATAATACTACAGAGTACTGTAGTAATGGTTCTATGGTTCGTACGAGGTATACTATGACATCCACACCACAGATGCAGTTCTATTAAGGTGTTCTCACGGAGCCTTGCAACTGAATGATGATGGAGAAATTCAACGATGCAGACATTTATCTGAAGTTGAGCTTTCATTGGCTTAGATTTTGTATATTTAGTGTATTTTGACGCAAGAAGCGCCATGATGGAAAGGTTGAAGTGCATATTGAAGGATGGCTAAACAATGACCCTAGAAGGCATTATTAAACGATGCAAGAGCAGGTGACCCTAGAAGGCATTATTAAACGATGCAAGAGCAGGTGACCCTAGCGGCTGGTGCTCTGCAGATCATCTCGTACACCCGGGAGGAGATGAAGAAGGCGGGCCTCTCTGAGCAGGCGATGGTCAGCATCATCTGGACCAGTGTGATGAGTGGCGTGGAGTGGAACAAGAAGGAAGAGCTGGTCACAGAACAGGCCATCAAACACTTAAAGGTACTTAAAGCCACACTTGTGTCCCTCGTTCTCCCTGGCTCGGTGTCCTATCCGTGAGAGCCCTGGATTTAGCGGGCCCCTGGTTTAGTGTCTGCGCTGTGTGGCCCCACTATAATCCGTCCCCTGCACCTCCACAGCAATACAGCCCCCTGCTGAAGGCCTTCACCACCCAGGGCCAGTCTGAGATCAGCCTGCTGGTCAAGGTGCAGGAGTACTGCTATGACAACATCCACTTCATGAAGGCCTTCCAGAAGATCGTGGTGCTCCTCTACAAAGGTCAGTGACCCCCCCCCCCCCCCCCCAGTGAAAAGCCTTGATGACCGAATCCATGTTCTTAGTCGGCCGTTCGGTTGGTTATTGGCACGTGAAGGCGGTGCCATGTCGAACAGTACGAGTCAGTGTCCTGCATCACTTCCTGTTGCACCTGTAGCCACGGTGAAGTTCAAGTTCAAGTATTTTTATTGTAACTTCACAATTTACACGTGAGTATAAACGGTGAGTTAAAAACTTTTTGTGCAAAACGCCCGACAGCCGACAGTAATTATAAAGAATACAAAATAGAGTAAAAATACAAAATAGAAATAGAACTATAAATAGAATTCTATATAAAATACGTAAATGAAATCTAAAATGAAATGGAATGTACAGTAAAATATCCATACACATATAAATCGATGTACTAAAATATACATTGTTATATGCTGTATGCTGACATTCACAGAATGTCACGGGATACCTTCCCAGACAGTCGACACAACACTAGCACCAGCAGTTGGCACCAGGACTAGCACTAACACCAGCACCAGCACTAGCAGTAACACTAGCGCCAGGACCAGCACTAGCAGTAACACCAGCACAGCACTAGCACCAACACTTAGCACTAGCATTTAGACATTGATGCCGAACTTGTTCAGCAGCCTGATGGCCTGACTGTGGAAGCTGTCTCTGAATCTGCTCGTGTGGCATTTGATACTTGAAGTTCTGAATGAGTGTCTGGTTCTGGTTCTCCTGTAGTGAGGCCACTCAAGAGTTCTCTAACTCCTCAAGCTGATGTTCTGAGTGAGGAGGCCCTCCTCAAGTGTTCTCTAACTGATGTTCTCCTCTAAACTCCTCCAGCTGATGTTCTGAGCGAGGAGGCCATCCTGAAGTGGTATACGGAGGGCCAGCTGACCAAGGGGAAAAGCGTCTTCCTCGAACAGATGAAGAAGTTTGTCGAGTGGCTGAAGAACGCAGAGGAAGGTAACTGAGCGAGCATTTTGCTCCGTAGAGGAGTTGTCGTTGTTCCTCTTGTCTTCTTAAACGTTTCAATTAACGCAACGGTTTTATTTTAAGGGTTACACATTAGTGGTCACATGTCACAAACCTATGACCTTCTGGCTGTTATCGTGGACGCAGGAAACATTTGATTCAACCATCATGAAAACTTTAGCGATGAGTTATGTAATGACCATGCATCGTGTCGATGCATGGACGATGACCAAGTCAAACTTGTTTCCTTCCACTTGCAGAGTCTGAATCTGAGGAAGAGGAGGCCGACTGAGACCCTCGACCCTCTTCAGTTCTCTGCCCCAGGAGTCGTGGTGCTCCTCACCACCAACCCAACTGCACTCATCTCGATGGAATCGGACACATTTGGAAAGGCTTCGACTGCCACAAAAGATCGGGAGACCAAATGATTAAAAAAGGCATCAAATTCCCCGGAAGCAGCGTTTGGCCCCCCACACCCCCCCCCCCCCCCCCCTGTTTTCTATATTGATGTTTATGGGAACAGGAGACGTTCCTCCGGTGGTTCAGATCTCTGAATGTCGTCTCGGTGTAGAACAACCAGCTGCCCCCAACTTATCCTTTCTAACGTTACCATGTTTTGCCAAATGTAACTTCATCTCTGCTCTTGTAGCTTCGGGTCGTGAACTTTGGAGAAACATTTGTATGAGTTGACCTCCCTAAGATCCAGCCAACGCATCGGTTTCATACATTCTTTAATCTGATAATAAACCAATTGACTTTTTTTATGGAATAAAGGTTATTGAAATGATTTTACCCTCCAGGTTGATTTGTTCATTCTGCTGTGCGACACTAAGGCCCTGCAAGCAGTGGGTGCCACCTGAGTCTGGTTTTATTGTCACATGTACACAGACAGGGCTAGTGAAGCTCATGGGACATGGCAGGCAACTGTTGGTGTATTTCTGAAGTGTATATACACGCTAACCATGAAGACATAACCTGTACTATGATGAACAGGACACTATCCATGAAGACATAAGTACTATGATGAGCAGGACACACTATCCATGAAGACATAACATGTACTATGATGAACAGGACACACTATCCATGAAGACATAAGTACTATGATGAGCAGGACACACTATCCATGAAGACATAACATGTACTATGATGAACAGGACAACACTATCCATGAAGACATAACATGTACTATGATGAACAGGACATGCAATGTACTCGTGTACAAAGTAATTTATTACGGGTATTAGGTTGTTGTAGTAATTCAACCAAAGGAGGCACGCACACATTCGTTAACCCACAAATCTCTTAAAAAAGCCTTAATTGCAGCACAACGTGGGCTTTAAAAGTAGTTTGTTGGAACAAAACAAGATCACTTACACAATAATACGTGAAACTGACATTTAGAGTTATACTCCTTAATGGTCCTCCAATGTAATGGTCCTCCGGGGTAAATGCTTCTGGACGACCAGGAGAGAGAATGAGAGAGACACGAAGAGAGATAATGGAGAGAGAGGGAAGAGGGGGCGTGTCTCGATGCCAGCCTGCCGGAAGTGAGGAGGGGGGAGGAGGAGGGAGGAGGGTGGAGGGCTCCTCCCCCCCGCAGGTACTAATACTCCTGATCACTATGTTGATATATAAATACACATATATATATATCATTGTATATATATATGTATATATGTATTAGATATACAGTATATATACATACACATATATATATATCATTGTATATATATATGTATATATGTATCAGATATACAGTATATACACATACACATATATATATATCATTGTATATATATATATGTATATATGTATCAGATATACAGTATATACACATACACATATATATATATCATTGTATATATGTATATATGTATCAGATATACAGTATATACACATACACATATATACAGTATATCTATATATGTATAAATAGTAGTATGATGATGTATTCTAGTATGTCTAGTATGTTAGAAGTGGTTTATTGTTGGGTTCTAATGTCACCGCTTGTTGCTGAGGTCAACAGAGACCCACGCTACTGTTAGACACAACAACAACAACAACCAGGGACCGGGAACGGCCAGGGGTCAAAGTTCATGTTGAAGTAATTCCTCCCCCAACGGTCAACCTCCACACACACACACACACACATACACAGACACACACACATACACACACACACACACACACACACACATACACACACACACAGACCTTACATTCTTCTAGCTGTAAGGTCTGTGTGACACAAGTCCAGACCTGCCGTGGTATTCTGGATCAGGTAGGGTCAGTAGATCAGGTAGGGTTAGTAGATGAGGTAGAGTGAGGGTTAGTAGATCAGGTAGGGTCAGTAGATCAGGTAGGGTTAGTAGATCAGGTAGGGTCAGTAGATCAGGTAGGGTCAGTAGATCAGGTAGGGTTAGTAGATCAGGTAGGGTTAATAGATCAGGTAGGTTTAATAGATCAGGTAGGGTTAGTAGATCAGGTAGGTATAGTAGATCAGGTAGAGTGAGGGTTAGTAGATCAGGTAGGGTTAGTAGATCAGGTAGGGTTAGTAGATCAGGTAGGGTTAGTAGATCAGGTAGGGTTAGTAGATCAGGTAGGGATAGTGTTAGTAGATCAGGTAGGGTTAGAAATAAATCAGAAGTCATTATCTATCACTGAATGAGGAAACATAATAGTGACATGAATAGTTCACACATGATGAACAGGACACGCTATCCATGAAGACATAACATGTACTATGATGAACAGGACACGCTATCCATGAAGACATAACATGTACTATGATGAACAGGACACGCTATCCATGAAGACATAACATGTACTATGATGAACAGGACACGCTATCCATGAAGACATAACATGTACTATGATGAACAGGACACGCTATCCATGAAGACATAACATGTACTATGATGAACAGGACACGCTATCCATGAAGACATAACATGTACTATGATGAACAGGACACGCTATCCATGAAGACATAACATGTACTATGATGAACAGGACACGCTATCCATGAAGACATAACATGTACTATGATGAACAGGACACGCTATCCATGAAGACATAACATGTACTATGATGAACAGGACACGCTATCCATGAAGACATAACATGTACTATGATGAACAGGACACGCTATCCATGAAGACATAACATGTACTATGATGAACAGGACACGCTATCCATGAAGACATAACATGTACTATGATGAACAGGACACGCTATCCATGAAGACATAACATGTACTATGATGAACAGGACACGCTATCCATGAAGACATAACATGTACTATGATGAACAGGACACACTATCCATGAAGACATAACATGTACTATGATGAACAGGACACGCTATCCATGAAGACATAACATGTACTATGATGAACAGGACACACTATCCATGAAGACATAACATGTACTATGATGAACAGGACACACTATCCATGAAGACATAACATGTACTATGATGAACAGGACACACTATCCATGAAGACATAACATGTACTATGATGAACAGGACACACTATCCATGAAGACATAACATGTACTATGATGAACAGGACACACTATCCATGAAGACATAACATGTACTATGATGAACAGGACACACTATCCATGAAGACATAACATGTACTATGATGAACAGGACACACTATCCATGAAGACATAACATGTACTATGATGAACAGGACACACTATCCATGAAGACATAACATGTACTATGATGAACAGGACACGCTATCCATGAAGACATAACATGTACTATGATGAACAGGACACACTATCCATGAAGACATAACATGTACTATGATGAACAGGACACACTATCCATGAAGACATAACATGTACTATGATGAACAGGACACACTATCCATGAAGACATAACATGTACTATGATGAACAGGACACACTATCCATGAAGACATAACATGTACTATGATGAACAGGACACACTATCCATGAAGACATAACATGTACTATGATGAACAGGACACACTATCCATGAAGA
This sequence comes from Coryphaenoides rupestris, assembly GCA_002895965.2. Taxonomy (NCBI): domain Eukaryota; kingdom Metazoa; phylum Chordata; class Actinopteri; order Gadiformes; family Macrouridae; genus Coryphaenoides; species Coryphaenoides rupestris. Next base: position 28,503 of record PIJE02002090.1, on the reverse strand, counting down.
CATAACATGTACTATGATGAACAGGACACGCTATCCATGAAGACATAACATGTACTATGATGAACAGGACACGCTATCCATGAAGACATAACATGTACTATGATGAACAAGACACGCTATCCATGAAGACATAACATGTACTATGATGAACAGGACACGCTATCCATGAAGACATAACATGTACTATGATGAACAGGACACGCTATCCATGAAGACATAACATGTACTATGATGAACAGGACACGCTATCCATGAAGACATAACATGTACTATGATGAACAGGACACGCTATCCATGAAGACATAACATGTACTATGATGAACAGGACACGCTATCCATGAAGACATAACATGTACTATGATGAACAGGACACGCTATCCATGAAGACATAACATGTACTATGATGAACAGGACACACTATCCATGAAGACATAACATGTACTATGATGAACAGGACACACTATCCATGAAGACATAACATGTACTATGATGAACAGGACACACTATCCATGAAGACATAACATGTACTATGATGAACAGGACACACTATCCATGAAGACATAACATGTACTATGATGAACAGGACACGCTATCCATGAAGACATAACATGTACTATGATGAACAGGACACGCTATCCATGAAGACATAACATGTACTATGATGAACAGGACACGCTATCCATGAAGACATAACATGTACTATGATGAACAGGACACACTATCCATGAAGACATAACATGTACTATGATGAACAGGACACACTATCCATGAAGACATAACATGTACTATGATGAACAGGACATGACATGTACTGTGTACAAAGTATTTATTACGGGTATAAAGTTGTGTATATTCAACCAAAGGAGGCACACACTTGTTAAACAATTTTAAAAAGCTTTATTGCAACACAACGTGGGCTTTAAAATAGTTTGTTGGAACAAAACAAATCAGACTTACACAATAATAGTGAAACTGACATTTAGAGTTATATGTTGTAACTTCCCCTTCCCCCCTGGGTTGAACACGGCTTCTTTCTGAGACTTCCTGTTTCAAGTTGAGACTTTCTGCGTCAAGTTAGTTATGTGTGTGTGTGTGTGTGTGTGTGTAAGACCAGACTCACAAATGGGAGTGGATGCAAGAACTCCAGCTTCCAGCTGATACAGTCCACCAATCAACTCCTTCCAACTGGTTGGACACGCCCACACTGGGACATGACAGACATGGATTATAAGATGGCTTGTGGTGTTTGATCTGAGAAATCCTGCATTAAACTGCAGTGGAAACAGTCGTTGAATAATGTGTTCAACATGACTGGCCTCACCGCAGAGGTTCAAATCAAAGCATTAGAAACAGAATCCAACCAACTCTACATCATAGATCTGTGTTCTGTAGAATCTACCACTAGATGGCTTATTCTATGTAGATCTGTGTACTGTAGAATCTACCACTAGATGGCTTATTCTATGTAGATCTGTGTACTGTAGAATCTACCACTAGATGGCTTATTCTATGTAGATCTGTGTTCTGTAGAATCTACCACTAGATGGCTTATTCTATGTAGATCTGTGTACTGTAGAATCTACCACTAGATGGCTTATTCTATGTAGATCTGTGTAGTGTAGAATCTACAGTATGTAATGCATAAGAAACCCGACCAGAAAGCAGGTTGAAAGACTATTGGAAATTGGACCCTCACCCTACCTGATCTACTAACTCTACCTGATCTACTACTACATGTACTATGATGAACAGGACACGCTATCCATGAAGACATAACATGTACTATGATGAACAGGACACGCTATCCATGAAGACATAACATGTACTATGATGAACAGGACACGCTATCCATGAAGACATAACATGTACTATGATGAACAGGACACGCTATCCATGAAGACATAACATGTACTATGATGAACAGGACACGCTATCCATGAAGACATAACATGTACTATGATGAACAGGACACGCTATCCATGAAGACATAACATGTACTATGATGAACAGGACACACTATCCATGAAGACATAACATGTACTATGATGAACAGGACACACTATCCATGAAGACATAACATGTACTATGATGAACAGGACACACTATCCATGAAGACATAACATGTACTATGATGAACAGGACACACTATCCATGAAGACATAACATGTACTATGATGAACAGGACACACTATCCATGAAGACATAACATGTACTATGATGAACAGGACACACTATCCATGAAGACATAACATGTACTATGATGAACAGGACACACTATCCATGAAGACATAACATGTACTATGATGAACAGGACACGCTATCCATGAAGACATAACATGTACTATGATGAACAGGACACGCTATCCATGAAGACATAACATGTACTATGATGAACAGGACACGCTATCCATGAAGACATAACATGTACTATGATGAACAGGACACGCTATCCATGAAGACATAACATGTACTATGATGAACAGGACACGCTATCCATGAAGACATAACATGTACTATGATGAACAGGACATGACATGTACTGTGTACAAAGTATTTATTACGGGTATAAAGTTGTGTATATTCAACCAAAGGAGGCACACACTTGTTAAACAATTTTAAAAAGCTTTATTGCAACACAACGTGGGCTTTAAAATAGTTTGTTGGAACAAAACAAATCACTTACACAATAATAGTGAAACTGACATTTAGAGTTATATGTTGTAACTTCCCCTTCCCCCCTGGGTTGAACACGGCTTCTTTCTGAGACTTCCTGTTTCAAGTTGAGACTTTCTGCGTCAAGTTAGTTATGTGTGTGTGTGTGTGTGTGTGTGTGTGTGTAAGACCAGACTCACAAATGGGAGTGGATGCAAGAACTCCAGCTTCCAGCTGATACAGTCCACCAATCAACTCCTTCCAACTGGTTGGACACGCCCACACTGGGACATGACAGACATGGATTATAAGATGGCTTGTGGTGTTTGATCTGAGAAATCCTGCATTAAACTGCAGTGTAAACAGTCGTTGAATAATGTGTTCAACATGACTGGCCTCACCGCAGAGGTTCAAATCAAAGCATTAGAAACAGAATCCAACCAACTCTACATCATAGATCTGTGTTCTGTAGAATCTACCACTAGATGGCTTATTCTATGTAGATCTGTGTTCTGTAGAATCTACCACTAGATGGCTTATTCTATGTAGATCTGTGTTCTGTAGAATCTACCACTAGATGGCTTATTCTATGTAGATCTGTGTACTGTAGAATCTACCACTAGATGGCTTATTCTATGTAGATCTGTGTAGTGTAGAATCTACAGTATGTAATGCATAAGAAACCCGACCAGAAAGCAGGTTGAAAGACTATTGGAAATTGGACCCTCACCCTACCTGATCTACTGACCCTACCTGATCTACTAACTCTACCTGATCTACTACTACATGTATCTACTGACCCTACCTGATCTAGACTAACATGTACTATGATGAACAGGACACGCTATCCATGAAGACATAACATGTACTATGATGAACAGGAGATACGCATATACAGACATAACATGATCCTATGAAGACATAACATGTACTATGTATGAATTGATATGCAATGGATACGGACAAGGGTACGGTATCATCATAGAAGAGACCTTAAGCATTGTACATATGATGAGCAGGTACTGATACGTCATATGAGCCCGAACTAGTTGTAGAAGTAATGCATAAGCTATGGTAGTTATTGATGAACATCNNNNCCCCTACACCACCCCACCACCATCATCCACCACCTCCCCCATCACCTCCACCACCACCTCCACCTCCCACCACCATCATCACCACCACCACCACCACCACCACCACCACCACCCCCACCACCACCACCACCACGACCACCCACCACCACCACCACCACCACCACCACACCCCCACCCCCACCACCTCCACCCAACACCACCTCCACCACCACCAACCACCTACCTCTACCACCTCCACCACCACCACCAACCACCACCTCCCACCACCACCACCCCCCCCACCACCACCCACCACCACCACCTCACACCCACCACCATCCCACCACCACACCCACCTCCACCACCACCACCACCCTCACCATCCACCTCACCACCTCCACCACCACCACCTCCACCTCCCCACCACCACCACCCCACCCTCCACATCACCACCCTCCCACCTCTCACCTTTCGGGTATAAAGTTGTGTATATTCAAGCAAAGGAGGCACACACTTGTTAAACTATTCAAAAAAGCTTTATTGCAACACAACGTGGGCTTTAAAATAGTTTGTTGGAACAAAACAAATCAGACTTACAGAATAATAGTGAAACTGACATTTAGAGTTATATGTTGTAACTTCCCCTTCCCCCCTGGGTTGAACACGGCTTCTTTCTGAGACTTCCTGTTTCAAGTTGAGACTTTCTGCGTCAAGTTTGTTATGTGTGTGTGTGTGTGTATGTGTGTAAGACCAGAGACTCCCATTTGTGACATCACAAATGGGAGTGGATGCAAGAACTCCAACTTCCAGCTGATACAGTTCACCAATCAACTCCTTCCAACTGGTGTTCTGTAGAATCTACCACTAGATGGCTTATTCTATGTAGATCTGTGTACTGTAGAATCTACCACTAGATGGCTTATTCTATGTAGATCTGTGTTCTGTAGAATCTACCACTAGATGGCTTATTCTATGTAGATCTGTGTACTGTAGAATCTACCACTAGATGGCTTATTCTATGTAGACCTGTGTTCTGTAGAATCTACCACTAGATGGAGATATAGTGTTGTGTATTCTACACTGTAGAGCTGTGTAGTGTAGAATCTACAGTATGTAACGCATAAGAAACCCGACCAGAAAGCAGGTTGAGAGACTATTGGAAATTGGACCCTCACCCTACCTGATCTACTGACCCTACCTGATCTACTAACCCTCCCTGATCTACTAACCCTACCTGATCTACTGACCCTACCTGATCTACTGACCCTACCTGATCTACTAACCCTCCCTGATCTACTAACCCTACCTGATCTACTGACCCTCCCTGATCTACTAACCCTCCCTGATCTACTAACCCTACCTGATCTACTAACCCTCCCTGATCTACTAACCCTACCTGATCTACTGACCCTACCTGATCTACTAACCCTCCCTGATCTACTAACCCTACCTGATCTACTGACCCTACCTGATCTACTACCCTACCTGATCTACTAACCCTCCCTGATCTACTGACCCTACCTGATCTACTAACACTATCCCTACCTGATCTACTAACCCTACCTGATCTACTAACCCTACCTGATCTACTAACCCTACCTGATCTACTAACCCTACCTGATCTACTGACCCTACCTGATCTACTAACCCTACCTGATCTACTAACCCTCACTCTACCTGATCTACTATACCTACCTGATCTACTAACCCTACCTGATCTATTAAACCTACCTGATCTATTAACCCTACCTGATCTACATGAAACTCTTCCAGATTAGTACATTCATTTCTTCAGTAAGTACTTTGCAGTTCACTTTGCAGTACTTGGCAGTGCAAACATGTAAGTCCACTCGACCAATCACATGCTGTTCTGAGGAAGCCCATGTGACCTATTTGCTGCCAATCAAACGTTTTAAAGACAACATGAAATAAAAGTGCTTTTCCATCGCATCAATACAGTTTGCCATCATTTGCATTGTTACACTTATTTAATGAGAGAATCATGTCAGCACAGTATATAAGACATCAAACAGGAAGTAATAGTCCCAATATTACAGTGCAGGTCATAATAACAACAACGCCATCCCTTTATATGACTGCTGTTCTTGGTTGAGCAGGTTGAGATATATATATAGATATAGATATCTACAGAGATAGATATAGATATAGATATATAGAGATAGATATAGATATCTACAGAGATAGATATAGATATAGATATATAGATAGATATAGATATGTCTACATAGAGATAGATATAGATATAGATATATAGAGATAGATATAGATATGTCTACATAGAGATAGATATAGATATGTCTACATAGAGATAGATATAGATAGATATAGATATAGATATATGGAGATAGATATAGATATGTCTACATAGAGATAGATATAGATAGATATAGATATCTACAGAGATAGATATAGATAGATATAGATATAGATATATATATAGATAGATATAGATATCTACAGATAGATATAGATAGATATAGATATCTACAGAGATAGATAGAGATAGATATAGATATAGATATATATAGATAGATATAGATATCTACAGAGATAGATAGAGATAGATATAGATATAGATATATATAGATAGATATAGATGTCTACATAGAGATAGATATAGATATATGGAGATAGATATAGATATATAGAGATATATATATATATCTACAGAGATAGATATATATATATATAGATATAGATATATAGATAGATATAGATATAGATAGATATATAGAGATAGATATAGATATAGATATATAGAGATAGATATATAGATATAGATATCTACAGAGATAGATATATATAGATATAGATATATAGAGATAGATATAGATAGATATAGATATATACTGTATATATAGATAGATATAGATATCTACAGAGATAGATACATATAGATATAGATATATAGAGATAGATATAGATATATACTGTATATAGATAGATATATAGAGATAGATATAGATAGATATAGATATATACTGTATATATAGATAGATATAGATATCTACAGAGATAGATACATATAGATATAGATATATAGAGATAGATATAGATATATACTGTATATAGATAGATATATAGAGATAGATATAGATAGATATATAGATATAGATAGATATATAGATATATATAGATATCTACAGCGATAGATACATATAGATATAGATATATAGAGATAGATATAGATAGATATAGATATATACTGTATATAGATAGATATATAGAGATAGATATAGATAGATATATAGATATAGATAGATATATAGATAGATATAGATATCTACAGCGATAGATACATATAGATATAGATAGATATAGATAGATATAGATATAGATATATACTGTATATAGATAGATATATACTATATATATAGATATAGATATATAGATAGATATAGATATAGATATATAGAGATAGATAGATAGATATAGATATATAGAGATAGATATATAGATAGATATAGATATCTACAGAGATAGATATATATAGATATAGATATAGAGATAGATAGATAGATATAGATATATACTGTATATAGATAGATATAGATAGATATATACTGTATATATATATAGATATATAGATAGATATAGATATATAGAGATAGATATAGAGATAGATATAGATACATATAGATATATAGAGATAGATATAGATAGATATATACTGTATATAGATAGATATAGATAGATATATACTGTATGTATAGATATAGATAGATATAGATATATAGGCCTACTGTATATATAGATAGATATAGATATATACTGTATATATAGATATAGATATAGATATATACTGTATATATAGATAGATATAGATATAGATAGATAGATATATACTGTATATAGATAGATATAGATAGATACTGTATATAGATAGATATAGATAGATACTGTATATATAGATAGATATAGATATATACTGGATATATAGATAGATATAGATATATACTGGATATATAGATAGATAGATATAGATATAGATAGATATAGATATATACTGTATATAGATAGATATAGATAGATAGTGTATATAGATAGATATAGATATATACTGTATATTGTGGGGAACCATAATGTACATAATTCACCTTGTGATTGTTTAGGGTGGAGGAACGGTTTAGGTAGGTTGTTTTCCCCTACGGACGAATTAAGGGGCTGCACCCGAGCTCTGCCGGTTAATTGAGAGCATGCAAACAACGTTTTGGTTTGTGCAAAAAGGAAAATAAAGTTTGGAGTTCCATTCTTAATACTCCGCCTCCGACTCCCGTTCTTCGGCACTACACTATATAGATAGATATAGATAGATATCGATATACATAGATATTGATATATCTTGGACATAGAGATAGATATAGATATATACTGTATATATAGATAGATATAGATATATCTACATAGAGATAGATGTAGATATAGATATAGATAGATATGAAGAGTTTGGTTCCAAAACGCGATAAGCGCCATTTAAAAAAAAATCGGGTTTTCGCCACCAGGAGTTTGCCATTTGATCACTATTCAAAATTCTACATTCAATTTCCGCATTATTACATTATTATATTATTATATTATTATATTATTACATTATTATATTATTACATTATTATATTATTACATTATTATATGATTATATATTACATTATTATATTATTACATTATTATATTATTACATGATTACATTATTATATTATTATATTATTACATGATTATATATTACATTATTATATTATTACATTATTACATTATATTATTATATTATTACATTATTACATTATTATATTATTATATTATTACATTATTATATTATTACATTATTACATTATTACATTATTATATTATTATATTATTACATTATTATATTATTACATTATTACATTATTACATTATTATATTATTACATTATTACATTATTACATTATTATATTATTATATTATTACATTATTATATTATTACATTATTATATTATTATATTATTACATGATTATATATTACATATTATATTATTACATTATTACATTATATTATTATATTATTACATATTACATTATTACATTATTATATTATTACAATTATTACATTATATTATTAATTATTACATTATTATATTATTATATTATACATTATTATATTATTACATTATTACATTATTATATTATTATATTATACATTATTATATTATTACATTATTACATATTACATTATTATATTATTATATTATTACATTATTACATTATTATATTATTACATTATTATATTATTATATTATTACATTATTATATTATTACATTATTACATTATTACATTATTATATTATTACATTATTACATTATTACATTATTATATTATTCTCTTTCTTTCCAAACTGTGATAAACGTCACAGCAGATTTTCAGCAGACTCAGATATATCCGCTCGGCCAATCACAGCGCGACATTCCCGTGACTTAATTAGCCTGGTGACAGCTGTCAAAGTCCTGTCAGAAACAACATACACACACACACACACACACACACACACAGGCAGAGATTTTAAGCGAAATTGTTAATTGAATTAAATAATGAATAACTTTTAATGAACAGAGGGCTGGGCGTGTCCTTGAGCGGCGCCTCAAGGCTTCAGGACTGACTGTCCACAGACAAGCCTACAGAGAGCACCAAAAGGCCTACGCACAGTCCCTCAGAGATACACGATCACAGTTTTACTCTAATATCATCAACAATAACCCTGGCAACTCCAAGCAACATTTCTCTACTATAAACCATCTCCTCAAACCGCAAATTATCTCTCTCTCAGAAGCCACAGAGGAGCGGTGCAACGACTTTATCACCTTTTTCAAAAATAAGGTAGACACTATCCGCTCTCTCCTCTTCAGCTCCTCTGCCCTATCTGTCCCAACTGTTGACCCACAGCCTGGGACTTCCCAACCTATGTGCTGTTTTTCTGACATCTCACAGCGAGAGGTTGAGGACATCATCAGGAAGATGAAACCTTCCACCTGTTCCCTGGATCCCTTTCCAACAGCCCTGCTAAAATCCAACCTCTATGCTATAAATCCCCTGATCACCAAAGTCATAAACCACTCCCTCCAGGCTGGCCATGTTCCATCTGTGTTAAAAGCTGCTATCATCAGACCACTTCTCAAAAAACCCACTCTAGACCCAGAAGTTCTCGCAAATTACAGGCCCATTTCCAACCTTCCATTCCTATCCAAGGTGCTGGAAAAAGTAGTTGCCGCTCAGCTTCAGGTCCATCTAACCTACAACAACCTTTTCGAGAAGTTCCAATCTGGTTTTCGCTCTGGCCATAGCACAGAAACAGCCCTGGTCAGGGTCACTAATGACCTGCTGATGACAGCAGATGCTGGTTCTCCATCTCTCCTCATCCTCCTGGATCTGACCGCAGCGTTCGACACTGTCGACCATGACATCCTCCTTCACCGTCTGCACTCCACCATCGGTCTCTCTGACTCTGTCCATAACTGGTTCACTTCATATCTCACCAGGAGAACCGAGTACATCTCCTTGGAAGAGGCAAAATCCGGGACACACTTTGTCACCTGTGGTGTCCCTCAAGGATCTGTCCTCGGCCCCACCCTTTTCACACTTTATATGCTTCCCCTTGGCCGTGTCATCAGCCGGCATGGAATATCTTTCCATTGCTATGCTGATGACACACAACTCTATCTCAGAACCGACCCAACCCCCTCTGCAGTCCTGCCATCATCTACATTGACCACCTGCCTGGAGGAGATAAAGGCGTGGATGAAGTACAACTTCCTGCATTTAAACAGCCTCAAGACTGAAGCCATTCTAGTCGGCACCCCACACCAGGTCCGGTCATCCATCATAACCAGCATCTCCTTCTCTGGCCAGGACATTCCCCTCTCATCATCAGTCACCAACCTGGGTGTCAAAATGGACCCTCACTTCACCTTTGAGGCTCACATTAAACAGCTGTGCAAAGACCTCTTTTCACCACCTCAGCAACATTGCCAAACTCCGTCCCACACTCGGGGGAGCCTTCGTCTCCTCCAGGCTGGACTATTGCAATGCACTCCTCATCGGGATCCCTAGCAAGAACATCCAGAAGCTTCAGTACATCCAGAACTGCGCTGCTAGGATCCTGATGAGGGTGCGTAAATACGACCACATCACCCCTATCCTCAAATCACTCCACTGGCTTCCTGTCTCTTTCAGGATTGAGTATAAGGTCTCCCTCCTTACCTACCAGTGCATCCATGGCAATGCTCCTCCCTACCTCAAGGAACTCCTCACTCCACAAACCACCACACATAACCTCCGCTCTGGAACTGCCAACCTTCTCAAACTTCCCAGGACCAAGCTCCGTACCATGGAAGATCGGGCCTTCTATGCGGTTGCTCCCAGCCTATGGAATGCTCTCCCCGACCATCTGAGGACACCACAGACTGTGGATGCTTTTAAACGTGGCTTAAAAACCCACCTTTTTAGCAGAGCTTTTATCTAGATCCTGATAGGTTTTCTTTTTGTTTTTGTTCATAGTATTCAATGATTTTTTACCTGTAGCACTTTGAAATTGCCAAATGTAAAGTGCAATACAAATAAAATTTATTATTATTATTATTATTACAGAGGAGCCGGTGGTTGTTTCTACAGTGGGAAAAAAACATAAACCATCAAAAGATCATCATAGACGGGAGAATGTGAAGAAAACGCGTCATTCTGGTGGTGGTTTCTTGCACACACACGCACACACACACGCACACACACGCACACGCACACATACACACACGCACATGCACACGCACACACGCACACGCACACATACACACACACACACGCACACATACACACACGCACATGCACACGCACACACACCAGGGCCGTAATTTACGGGGGGGACACAGGGGACATGTCACCTGCAGTTTTTCAGAAGACAGTATTCGACCCCTCCACTTTTTACAGTCCGAAAACTAACGTTATATTTGTTGGAATGACGTTTGTATCTTATAAGTTGTAGCAAATTTCATAGAGAATGAATGGAGAATATGGAAATGAGAATAAGTGAAAGATCTGTATAAAGTCTTTAAAATAACAGTATCTATTATAGTGGAGCTTGAAGTGTCTAGTTTAAACACTGTAGGAGGAGATACATTTTTTAATCTTGAGCTCCATAGGGTTTAATGAAGTTAAAACATTATTTTTGATATATCTCTAAAGTATAAAAGAGATACAAATTAAATTTTTGCATACTTTGTTACATATTAACATGAAAAAAAATGCATTTTACTCCTCACTTTTGCTTTATTGCACCACCTTATCAATCAGATGAATGCATCAAATCGTCGCGCAGTATGTCGATCTATGCAATACATCATTAGAAGGATACCCGGTCTGTTGTTCACGGCAGTTCAACGGTCATCATATTTTGTACAACTTAGGCACCAAGTGAATAAAGTCAAGCGACTGTGGGTGCTGACCTGTGGGTGCTGACCTGTGGGCGCTGACCTGTGGGTGCTGACCTGTGGCTGCTGACCTGTGGGTGCTGACCTGTGGGCGCTGACCTGTGGCTGCTGACCTGTGGGTCCTGACCTGTGGGTCCTGACCTGTGGGCGCTGACCTGTGGGCGCTGACCTGTGGGCGCTGACCTGTGGGTCCTGACCTGTGGGCGCTGACCTGTGGGCGCTGACCTGTGGGCGCTGACCTGTGGGCGCTGACCTGTGGGTGCTGACCTTGACAAATTATCCACACATCACAATCCAAACATGGTCTTGATTACGCGGTAAGAGTCCATATAATTAATGTTGTCTGATCCAAATAAAAAAATCTATTTATTGAATTAAATGTTACAAATGAAATTCTGGATTAGAATTTTTTATCTTATTACAACTTCATAGTGTTGTGTTACAGTTTCGTGAGTTAGGCAAAGAAAAACACCTTTTTTCTCAAGTTAATGACAGCGGATTTATAGCGTATCTCTGTAGATATATAGATAGATATAGATAGATATAGATATGTCTACATAGATATATATATATATATATATATATATCTACATCGAGATAGAGATATATATAGACAGATATATATATATATCTACATAGAGATATATATATATACTGTATATGTATATATATATATGCTGTATAGTTCAAAGTGCGGTCCCACAACAAGAAAAACTGTCATAAGGGTATCCTGAAACTTTGTGTTTAGTCATTATTTATTCTATGCTTTGCCATGCTTCCGCTCATTGTCCTGTCATTTTCAGATCCTGCCACTCCCACCTGCCCACAGTATCCTGAGCCCATCCCATCACCTGACTCTGCCCTGCCCAGTTAATCACCTTACTCCTACCATCACCTGAGTCTGCTCTACTCACCTGTTTTTCCAATTCCCTCATTAGAACAGTATTTAACACCTGCCTTATCCCCTTTGTCTTTGTCAGATTGTTTTTGCAGCGGAGCTTAGTGTACCTGTCACTCTACTTTTCTGACTTGATATCTGCTAGTATTATTCTCGACTCTGATTCTTGCCTGATCCCTGCCTGTTTTGACGCCTGATTATCGGATACCCTGTTTGTGACCTTTGCCTGTTGGACTACCGAGTTTGGATTAAACCCTTTGTGGACTTTGATTGCATCTATTAGTTCTGTGTCGTGCTTTTGGGTTCTACCTGTTCTGGTACCGTTACAAAAACTATTTAACAAAACAATTAAGTATTCAGACATAGATATTTACTGAGAGTATGTTATGGTCTATTTAAACCCAAGGCATTAAATGAGATAGTGGTAAGCTAAATATATACAAAATCATCATTATAGGGTACTTTCTATTGAAGTAGCTGTCCCAAACCCTGACATCTAAATTTCAATGTCTGTAAATAACACTTAAAAATATTTTTAGATATTGTTCAATGGTGTAATTTCAAAGATCTTTATGATTAAGTTTAAACAGAAGTTGCAAGATTTAGATTTATTTTGGGTTTAATTTTTAAATTAAAAAACTATAAAAAATCATGTCCCCAGTTTTCATGTCACTACCAAAACACAAGAGTTTTAGTCCATTGGCTGAGCCAGGCATTGACACTGCATCCCTGTCCCTCATGGCTAAATGGTAAGTAGCTAAATCCCATACTTTTGATATAAATGTGTTCCAAAATCGGCGTGTAACCTTAAGATTTGTCACTATCTCTTCAATTAAGTAAACTTTTTGGGCAAAGTATTATGTTTTTATGTGTGTACACCTCTTCAAGGATTTTTATGCTTGCCATGTGCTTGCTAGCATTCTTTAGTTATGCTCAAAGTTAGCTAGAATTGTCACTACCGAAACATATGGTAAAGTTTCGGTAGTGACATGATCATTTTGGGAGTGACAAAATGGAATGGTAAGTAGTTAAATCAAATCATTTTGAAATAAATGTGTTCTCAAGTCTGAAAATCAGTGTGTAACTTTCAGAATGGAACACATTCTCTTCAATAAAGTCAACTTTTGGGGCTTTTATGCAAAATATTATGTTTGCAAAGCTATTGCTATAGCCATGTGTTTGCTAGCATTCTTTAGTTATGCTAGAAAATGGAATGTTCAATCATCTATTTTCAGTGTTTCCCTTACCATTGCCTTGAGGGACCTCCTGTCCATCCTGAAAGACCCCAAAAGCCAAAAATACAGACTTTTAGACAGTTACATTTTTTTGCATAAGTCAATGGAGTTTAACAATGAACAATGGAATGTCTCTCATGTAAGAACAAGTCTCTCACACACACCACAAGTACTGGTACATCAGGGACAGAAGCCACATGGTTGGTTACCAGTGGCTCACAAAAAAAAGAAGATTATGAAAAAGAAAAGGACGGAGAAAGAGAGATCACTGTGACAAAAACGGTTAAACAGAGATGTGAGGGCAGCCCAGAGCACCTTTTGGAAGATATTGAGAGAGAAATGAAAAGCCAAAGTGTGCAAGCACCTCTTCAACATCCATCATCAGTACACACAGCTACAATCCCTGCACACATCTCTGAAAGAAGATGAAAGCTATTCTTCACATTGACTATGCAGAAAACTGGCAGTGCAAATATGCAAAGGAGGTGCAGCAAATCCATTTTGGAGCATCCCACAGGCAGACTACACTGCACAATGCTGTTGTGTACACCACAGATTGTACACTGACATACTGTGCCTTGTCAACTTCCATGAAGCATGATCCTCCTGCCATTTGAGCTCAGCTTGAACCAGTTCTTCAGTTCCTGAAGGAGAACCATCCGAAGATCCAAAAGCTCTTCTTCATCAGCGATGGGCCGACCATGCAATATAGAGGAAAGAAGAACTTCTATCTCTTGAGCACCATTCCTTTCCAGATGGGATTTACCGCTGTAAACTGGAGTTTCCTGGAAGCTGGTCACGGGAAAGGGCCTGCCGATGGCATTGGAGCCACCATGAAGAGTGCTCTTGTATTTTCAGACTGTTGGAATGTTTTTCCTCTCCCAAATTTATTTTATTATATTAACCTGTTAAGATTGTGTTTCCTTCCCTCTAAATTTTTACAAATATTTCTTGAAGGTTTTCACAATTAAATCAATAAAAAAGATTTTTTTACCAAATTTCAAAGTTCAATTTATACAATTCTTAAAAATCTAAATACAATCTTTCTTTGTAACATGCATAATACTGATCATATTGATTCCAGAGTTGATGATTGATGAAATTGACCATACATTAAACCAATCGGTATCATAACATTTTAGTTGATAACTCAATATACTTTATTTTTTACAAAACATCCAGTGTTTCGGTAGTGACTGCACTGTTTCGGTAGTGACCACAGTATTTTGTTTGCAAGGTTGTATAATATTCCCTCAACCTTATTGCTTAATCTTAACTCATAACATGCCTTATGTTGGGAATATTACAAACACAAATGTTTTGTGGTCAATAGAATAATTTTATTTTTGAAGACATAACAATTGTTCATCCATAACCATTTAAAGTGCAAACATTACTTATCAATGGAAAATAATTACCCAAGTGGCTTCAGTAAAAGAGAAAATATTGACAAATAACTGATATTATGCTGTTGCTGTCAGGCTTCTGAACGCTAACCAATGTATCCTTGAAAGGTTTGTAACAAATAGATTCAACATCTTGTGAGCGAGACATTTGTTGTACTGTATGTTTAAGGGGGTTCAGCGTCAGACACCATCACAAATCCATTCACAAATGGATTTGTACCGTCAGGCCGCAGTACCGCAGTATCAAGTGCCACACGAGCAGACTCAGAGACAGCTTCCACAGTCAGGCCATCAGGCTACTGAACAAGTTCGGCATCAATGTTAAGAGCTAAGTGCTAAGTGCTAGTGCTAAGTGTTACTGCTAGTGCTAGTCCTGGTGCTAAGTGCTAATGTTACTGCTGGTGCTAGTGCTGGTAGTAGTGCATACTGTATATTTTACTTTATTTTATTTTATACAGAATTTCTATTCTATTTCTATTTCTATTTTGTATTCTTTTATAACTACTGTCGGCTGTCGGGCGTTTTGCACTTGAAATTTAGTTTTTCACATACTGCGGTGAACACTCTTGGACAGATCTGGACATGCCTCTGTGTGACGTTTTCTGGTGGAGGGATTAAGGTGACGACCTTGTCCACTGTGTACCACATGTTGTCCACTGTGTACCAGATCTTGTCCTCTAGTCGCGGCCAATAAAAGCGGTTTCGCCCAATGTTGTGCATGATTTTGTCCTCAAGGGCACCTGCAGACAGATAACGGGTAAAATAAAAGGACATTGGGCGAGACATGATAGGTAGGCCTACTCCTTGTATTGCAATCTTATAAGACTATGAAATAAAGTTTGATTCAAAGGGAATGGGAATATGAGAACGGAAGATGGCCAAGTGTGAATAAATGGAAAGAGAGAAATATCATGCAAAGTAACTAAATGTTGAAATATGTGAGGAAAAAAAGAAAAGATGTACAAATCACCTTCTTCTATGTCTTCAATGATTCCAGGATATGGGTCATCGTCATATGTGATGACACACCACTTTCCAACAAGGTCTTTACTGATGTCATCAACTGGACAGATACTCCCTTCACACCCAGAGCTTGAGGTGGAATGGCTTCCATCTTCTGGGGCTGTTGGTTCAGATGTTCTTACATCTCTTCCAGGCTGTACTTGTGGTGCAATGTTGGTGGACGATGGCTGGAAACAGGGACAGATGGCCTCTCTGTTGCAGAAGCAGCTGAGCACTCTATAATGGATCGTGCCAGGCGTAGTGCAGATTACTTGATGAATGCTCAGTGTACCTTTGATGGTGGTCTGCTCTTTTGGAAGGAGTGTGCTTACTCTGTTTATCTGGTCTTCCTCCACGTAGAGGAGCTTGACTTTGGTGAGAGGAAGGAGTGTGTCATAGAGGGCTTTCGCTGTGGGTATGTCAGTACCCCTGGCTACCTGTGAATCAGCACTCTTCATGGTGGCTCCAAGCCAGGGGTACTGACATACCCACAGCGAAAGCCCTCTATGACACACTCCTTCCTCTCACCAAAGTCAAGCTCCTCTACGTGGAGGAAGACCAGATAAACAGAGTAAGCACACTCCTTCCAAAAGAGCAGACCACCATCAAAGGTACACTGAGCATTCATCAAGTAATCTGCACTACGCCTGGCACGATCCATTATAGAGTGCTCAGCTGCTTCTGCAACAGAGAGGCCATCTGTCCCTGTTTCCAGCCATCGTCCACCAACATTGCACCACAAGTACAGCCTGGAAGAGATGTAAGAACATCTGAACCAACAGCCCCAGAAGATGGAAGCCATTCCACCTCAAGCTCTGGGTGTGAAGGGACACCATTCCTTTCCAGATGGGATTTACCGCTGTAAACTGGAGTTTCCTGGAAGCTGGTCACGGGAAAGGGCCTGCCGATGGCATTGGAGCCACCATGAAGAGTGCTGATTCACAGGTAGCCAGGGGTACTGACATACCCACAGCGAAAGCCCTCTATGACACACTCCTTCCTCTCACCAAAGTCAAGCTCCTCTACGTGGAGGAAGACCAGATAAACAGAGTAAGCACACTCCTTCCAAAAGAGCAGACCACCATCAAAGGTACACTGAGCATTCATCAAGTAATCTGCACTACGCCTGGCACGATCCATTATAGAGTGCTCAGCTGCTTCTGCAACAGAGAGGCCATCTGTCCCTGTTTCCAGCCATCGTCCACCAACATTGCACCACAAGTACAGCCTGGAAGAGATGTAAGAACATCTGAACCAACAGCCCCAGAAGATGGAAGCCATTCCACCTCAAGCTCTGGGTGTGAAGGGAGTATCTGTCCAGTTGATGACATCAGTAAAGACCTTGTTGGAAAGTGGTGTGTCATCACATATGACGATGACCCATATCCTGGAATCATTGAAGACATAGAAGAAGGTGATTTGTACATCTTTTCTTTTTTTCCTCACATATTTCAACATTTAGTTACTTTGCATGATATTTCTCTCTTTCCATTTATTCACACTTGGCCATCTTCCGTTCTCATATTCCCATTCCCTTTGAATCAAACTTTATTTCATAGTCTTATAAGATTGCAATACAAGGAGTAGGCCTACCTATCATGTCTCGCCCAATGTCCTTTTATTTTACCCGTTATCTGTCTGCAGGTGCCCTTGAGGACAAAATCATGCACAACATTGGGCGAAACCGCTTTTATTGGCCGCGACTAGAGGACAAGATCTGGTACACAGTGGACAACATGTGGTACACAGTGGACAAGGTCGTCACCTTAATCCCTCCACCAGAAAACGTCACACAGAGGCATGTCCAGATCTGTCCAAGAGTGTTCACCGCAGTATGTGAAAAACTAAATTTCAAGTGCAAAACGCCCGACAGCCGACAGTAGTTATAAAAGAATACAAAATAGAAATAGAAATAGAATAGAAATTCTGTATAAAATAAAATAAAGTAAAATATACAGTATGCACTACTACCAGCACTAGCACCAGCAGTAACATTAGCACTTAGCACCAGGACTAGCACTAGCAGTAACACTTAGCACTAGCACTTAGCACTTAGCTCTTAACATTGATGCCGAACTTGTTCAGTAGCCTGATGGCCTGACTGTGGAAGCTGTCTCTGAGTCTGCTCGTGTGGCACTTGATACTGCGGTACTGCGGCCTGACGGTACAAATCCATTTGTGAATGGATTTGTGATGGTGTCTGACGCTGAACCCCCTTAAACATACAGTACAACAAATGTCTCGCTCACAAGATGTTGAATCTATTTGTTACAAACCTTTCAAGGATACATTGGTTAGCGTTCAGAAGCCTGACAGCAACAGCATAATATCAGTTATTTGTCAATATTTTCTCTTTTACTGAAGCCACTTGGGTAATTATTTTCCATTGATAAGTAATGTTTGTACTTTAAATGGTTATGGATGAACAATTGTTATGTCTTCAAAAATAAAATTATTCTATTGACCACAAAACATTTGTGTTTGTAATATTCCCAACATAAGGCATGTTATGAGTTAAGATTAAGCAATAAGGTTGAGGGAATATTATACAACCTTGCAAACAAAATACTGTGGTCACTACCGAAACAGTGCAGTCACTACCGAAACACTGGATGTTTTGTAAAAAATAAAGTATATTGAGTTATCAACTAAAATGTTATGATACCGATTGGTTTAATGTATGGTCAATTTCATCAATCATCAACTCTGGAATCAATATGATCAGTATTATGCATGTTACAAAGAAAGATTGTATTTAGATTTTTAAGAATTGTATAAATTGAACTTTGAAATTTGGTAAAAAAATCTTTTTTATTGATTTAATTGTGAAAACCTTCAAGAAATATTTGTAAAAATTTAGAGGGAAGGAAACACAATCTTAACAGGTTAATATAATAAAATAAATTTGGGAGAGGAAAAACATTCCAACAGTCTGAAAATACAATATAAAAATTGATGGTTCTTTTACTAGATATGTGTACTTTAGATATGGTACAATATATATACGGACAAAGTTTCGGGAATAAAACATACAAAATTTAAAAATATTTCCAACCTGACTGAACCAATTCGGTAGAATGGCCCATATATATAGATAGAGCTAGATATATATATGTAGATATACGTAGATATATCTACATATATACAGTATATCTACATATATAGAGCTAGATATATATCTATATATATAGATATATAGATATATCTAGCTCTATATATACAGTATGTAGATATATACAGTATATATAGATATATCTATAGATATAGATATAGATATATATAGAGGGGGGGGGGGTCACTCTCGTCCGCGGGTCTTGGGGTCTCTCTTCTTCCTGGGCTTGGGGAGCGGGGGGCCACGGTCCATACTCACCTCCTCCTGGGGGAGACAACACACATCCATTACATACTCACCTCCTCCTGGGGGAGACAACACACATCCATTACATACTCACCCCCTCCTGGGGGAGACAACTGGGTGGGGGGTGGGGCTGCAGCCTCACCTGCCCAGTTAGAGTCTGGGTGGGTGGAGCTGCAGCCTCTCCTGCCCAGGTAGAGTCTGCGGTGGGCGGGGCTACAGCCTCTCCTGCCCAGGTAGAGTCTGGGGTGGGTGGGGCTGCAGCCTCACCTGCCCAGTTAGAGTCTGGGTGGGTGGAGCTGCAGCCTCTCCTGCGCAGGTAGAGTCTGGTGTGGGTGGGGCTGCAGCCTCACCTGCCCAGGTAGAGTCTGGGGTGGGCGGTTCTACAGCCTCTCCTGCCCAGGTAGAGTCTGGGGTGGGCGGGGCTACAGCCTCACCTGCCCAGGTAGAGTCTGGGTGGGTGGGGCTGCAGCCTCACCTGCCCAGGTAGAGTCTGGGGTGGGTGGGGCTACAGCCTCACCTGCCCAGGTAGAGTCTGGGTGGGCGGGGCTGCAGCCTCACCTGCCCAGGTAGAGTCTGGGGTGGGTGGGGTTCACTAGTTTTAATTATTTGGTGCTATTTGGTGCCAAACTCTTTTGAATAAAGTACCGTGGTGGTGGTTCCTCTGGTGGTGGCGGACTCTTATGCAACAAGCGATGGTGATGATGAGGAGCAGCAGAAACAGGCCTGGCAGGGAGGAAGAACAATAAATTAGCTAGTACTTTTAAATGCCTCCATTTCACCACCAGATGTGAGCCTACCCTGTAATGACATCACAAGTAGGAGTGTCCTCCCAGATGTAGGATGGTGGATCAGCCTACCACTTGGTACAGTCCACTGGGTAAGGTGATCTATCTATCTATCCCACCACTTGGTACAGTCCACTGGGTAAGGTGATCTATCTATCTATCCCACCACTTGGTACAGTCCACTGGGTAAGGTGATCTATCTATCTATCCCACCACTTGGTACAGTCCACTGGGTAAGGTGATCTATCTATCTATCCCACCACTTGGTACAGTCCACTGGGTAAGGTGATCTATCTATCTATCCCACCACTTGGTACAGTCCACTGGGTAAGGTGATCTATCTATCTATCCCACCACTTGGTACAGTCCACTGGGTAAGGTGATCTATCTATCTATCCCACCAGTTGGTACAGTCCACTGGGCAGACTGGTCTATATCCTACCAGTTGGTACAGTCCACTGGGCAGACTGGTCTTATCGGCGGTACACAAGTCTCGTGTTCATGATGCGTGCGCAGCATTGGTTACCAAAATAGGTTTCCAAGAAGCACAAGAATTATGCTTTGAACAAAACATTTCATAATAGAAGAATTATGGCATTAAGCATCAATGGCAATATGGCATTAATTATGCATTAAGGAAAACACTTCATAATATAAGAATTATGGCATACATGTTATATGGTATCAAGAATGATCAAGGATTATATAATTATGCATTAAAGAAAACACTTCATAATATAAGAATTATGGCATACATGTTATATGGTATCAAGAATGATCAAGGATTATATAATTATGCATTAAAGAAAACACTTCATAATATAAGAATTATGGCATACATGTTATATGATACCAAGTGGTATATTGTTACCAAAAATATAAGAATCATTAAGTACAAAACATTTCATGGTAATAACACTAAGGAGTGTGTGGGTGTATCTTCATTGTCCCAAGACTTGTCCATTTCATTTCATTGTCAATGTCTCAAAACCTTGGTATATAAAAAATAATAATAAAAAAAGTAAATTTAAAAAAATAACAAAAAAACAAAACACAAGAATCACGGTTTCTTGGTATTTGGTAAATTATCATAATTCTTCATTGTTTTTTCAAAAGGTGTGAAATGTGACACCTAAGCTCTAAGCGAGGCGCGAGGGGTCGTATAGAGGCTCTTGAGGCGAAGGCAATAAGGAAATAAAGGAAATCGGTTTCACGACAAGTTCAAGTGCCGTGTTAAAGAATAAATCTTATATGACATATAGAAAAAATTACATGATTATGAATTGTTAAAAACACTTCATAATATAATGACAATAAAAAATAATAACTCTAAACTGTGTATGTGTTCAACGTACCCCCACTGTCCATGCCTTGCTGCATGTGAAACCCCTGGTATAGAAAAACACAGGAAATGGGGCCTCTTCGAGTTCACGACCCCTTTGTCATGTGTGTTGAAAAACATTACCAAATACACAAAATCATTGATTGTCAAAGAATTACAGGATCATACAGAATGAATACATTAATCACAATACTTCATAATATAAGAATCAATAAGGGTGATATATGCTCTATTATACTGTATGTATTATTACTTATTGCGCTTTTAAATCCTAATTGGGCATACCGGAGAGAGTAAGTACAATTCTTATGAAAAATAAGATTGTAACTTACCTCTGTCCAGTATCCCACTTCTGACACCAAGTTGTTATGCGCAGTTTCGAGTGGTCATCTACTGTGCGCTGGAGATCTGGTTCTGGTTCAGGTTCAGGTTCTGGATTGTTGTAGCAAAGCAGCGAGCTCGGGAATCAATGTGACACAAGACAGTCTCACCTGGAATGATTCCAAGTTTATTCAGATACACAGAGAATATATACCTTCTGGGATAGACAGAGGAGCATGTACATGTAAAGCAGATAGGGAGACGTTGACCTCCCATTCCCACCAAGGACAGCAAGGTCTCACGTTGACCTCCCATTCCCACCTTCGACGACAACGACACTCGAGGACAACACCAGCGAGTGCAGCTCAGAGGCCTCCCAGGGCTAACAGATAAGAGTGAAGCTAACTAGTCACGTAGGCCACACAGCTAACTAGTCACGTAGGCCAAACAGCTAACTAGTCACGTAGGCCAAACAGCTAACTAGTCACGTAGGCCACACGACAGAGTGGAAAGTTACTGGCCCACAATATTAATACATCCACAACGCCCAACAATATCCTACTAGTTGGTACAGTTCACTGGGCAGACTGGTCTATATCCTACCAATTGGTACAGTCCACTGGGCAGACTGGTCTATATCCTACCAGTTGGTACAGTACCAGTTGACACACACACACACACACACACAACACACCACACACACACACACACACACACACACACACACACACACACACACACACACACACACACACACACACACACACACACAAGCTGTAGTGTAACAAGTCATCTATTAGCTATTAGCTGTTAGCTGTTTGCTTACCACAGTTAGCTGTAACCGGCAGGCTGCGCTGAGTGCTCATGCCGTTATTCACCAGACACGTGACCGGCGCCGTTGCATCCGCGCGCAGCTGCCGGAACGTGTTGTTGCTCTCCGGCCTCCTGACGTCGTTCACCAACCACTCAAACAGCAAGTCCTGCGTCTGTGTGTGATATATTATAATAATATATATCCAATACATTAATAACAATATATTAATATTGTTGTCCATCCATCCATCCATCCATCCATCTCCTCTTATCCGGGGCCGGGTTGCGGTGGCAGCCGGCTAAGCGGGGCCCCCCAGGCTTCCTTCTCCCCAGCCACACTCTCTAGTTCCTCCTGGGAGGATCCCGAGGACCGTTCTCCAGGCCAGATGGAGATACTATAATTCCCTCCATGCGGGTTCTGGGTTCTGCCCCGGGGTCTCCTCCCAGTCGGACGTGCCCGGAAAACCTCAAAGGTGAGGCGCCCGGTGGGCAGCTGACTCCTTTCGACGTGGAGGAGCAGCGGCTCTACTCCGAGCTCCCTCCAGATGTCTGAGCTCCTCACCCTATCTCTAAGACTGAGCTCCTCACCCTATCTCTAAGGCTGAGCTCCTCACCCTATCTCTAAGACTGAGCTCCTCACCCTATCTCTAAGACTGAGCTCCTCACCCTATCTCTAAGACTGAGCTCCTCACCCTATCTCTAAGACTGAGCTCCTCACCCTATCTCTAAGACTGAGCTCCTCACCCTATCTCTAAGGCTGAGCTCCTCACCCTATCTCTAAGGCTGAGCTCCTCACCCTATCTCTAAGACTGAGCCCAGCCACCCTGCGGAGGAAACTCATTTTGGCCGCTCGTATCCGCGATGTCATTCTTTCGGTCACTACCCAAAGCTTGTGACCATAGGTGAGGGTTGGAACGTAGATGGACCTGTAAACCGGGGGACACGGTCATAAGCCTTCTCCAGGTCCACAAAGCACATGTAGACTGGATGGGCAAACTCCCATGCCCCCCCCCAACAACCCTGCGAGGGTAAAGTGCTGGTCCACTGTTCCACGGCCAGGACGGAATCCGCATTGTTCCTCCTGAAGCTGAGGTTCGACAATCGGCCGGAGCCTCCTTTCCAGCACCCTGGAATAAACTTTCCCGGGGAGGCTGAGCAGTGTGATACCCCGATAGTTGGAGCACACCCTCCGGTCCCCTTTTTTGAAAATGGGGACCACCACCCCGGCCTGCCATTCCACAGGTACTGTCCCCGACCTCCACGCTACATTGACTAGGCGTGTCAGCCCGACAATGTCCAGAGCCTTCAGCATCTCAGGGCGAATCTCATCCACACCTGGCGCCTTGCCACTGAAGAGCTTTTTGACTACTTCAGTGACCTCTACCAAGGATATGGGTGAGACTTCCCCCGAGTCTTCAGACTCTGCCTCTTCCACAGAGGACATACTGGTCGGGTTCAGGAGCTCCTCAAAGTGTTCTTTCCACCGCCCGACAATATCCTCAGTCTGGGTCAGCAGTTCTCCTCCCCGACTGAGCACAGCCTGAGCCAAGCCCTGCTTTCCCTTCCTGAGTCGCCGGACAGTTTGCCAGAACTTCCTTGAGGCCAACCGAAAGTCCTTCTCCATGGCTCCCCGAACTCCTCCCACACCCGTGTTTTTGCTTCAGCGACTGCTGAAACTGCGGTCCCAATGGAGGCTCTGAACATGGCCCACCCTGAGTGGGCCATGTCCCCAACCTCCCCCGGGATGCACGAGAAGTTATTCCGGAGGTGGGAGTTAAAGACCCTATGGACAGGGGCTTCCACCAGACGTTCCCAGTTCACCCTCACTACACGTTTGGGTTTACCAGGTCTGTCTGGCAGCCTCCCGCGCCATCTGATCCAACTCACCACCAGGTGGTGATCAGTTGACAGCTCTGTTCCTCTCTTCACCCGAGTGTCCAAAACATGCGGCCGCAGATCTGCTGATACGATTACAAAGTCGATCAGCGACCTTTGGCCTAAGGTGGTCCGGTACCAGGTACACTTGTGGACCACCCTATGTTCGAACATGGTGTTTGTTATGGCCAGTCCATGACTAGCACATAATATTAATTGTTATGCGCAGTTTCGAGTGGTCATCTACTGTGGCTGGAGTTCGGGTTCAGGTTCAGGTTCAGGTTCTGGATTGTCTGTAGCAAAGCAGCGAGCTCGGGAATCAATGTGACACAAGGCAGCATCACCCGGAATGATTCCAAGTTTATTCAGATACATAGAGCATATATACCTTCTGGGATAGACAAAACAGAGGAGCATGTACATGTAAAGCAGATAGGGAGACGTTGACCTCCCATTCCCACCAAGGACAGCAAGGTCTCACGTTGACCTCCCATTCCCACCTTCGACGACAACGACACTCGAGGACAACACCTGTGAGTGCGTCTCAGAGGCCTCCCATGGCTAACAGATAAGAGTGAAGCTGACTAGTCTATAGTTCGTACATCACACCTTTGGCCGGACGTAGGCTACATGTCTCTTTGTGCGCAGCCTCGCAGATATATATATATTTTTTTTTTTTTTACTTTCCATTATGTACGTTTGCTTGGGCCCCTTAATTCGAAGATCACACCTTTCGGCGGTACACAAGTCTCGTGTTCATGATGCGTGCGCAGCATTGGTTACCAAAATAGGTTTCCAAGAAGCACAAGAATTATGCTTTGAACAAAACATTTCATAATAGAAGAATTATGGCATTAAGCATCAATGGCAATATGGCATTAATTATGCATTAAGGAAAACACTTCATAATATAAGAATTATGGCATACATGTTATATGGTATCAAGAATGATCAAGGATTATATAATTATGCATTAAAGAAAACACTTCATAATATAAGAATTATGGCATACATGTTATATGGTATCAAGAATGATCAAGGATTATATAATTATGCATTAAAGAAAACACTTCATAATATAAGAATTATGGCATACATGTTATATCAAGTGGTATATTGTTTACCAAAAATATAGAATCATTAAGTATCAAAACATTTCATGGTAATAACACTAAGGAGTGTGTGGGTGTATCTTCATTGTCCCAAAGACTTGTCATTTCATTTCATTGTCATGTCTCAAAACCTTGGTATATAAAAAATAATAATAAAAAAATTAATTTCAAAAAATAACAAAAAAACAAAAACACAAGAATCACGGTTTCTTGGTATTTGGTAATTATCAGAATTCTTCATTGTTTTTTCAAAGGTGTGAAATGTGACACCTAAGCTCTAAGCGAGGAGCGAGGGGTCGTATAGAGGCTCTTGAGACGAAGGCGGGGGGCCGTATGTTGTCAATAAAGGAAATCGGTTCACGACAAGTTCAAGTGCCGTGTTAAAGAAATAAAATCTTATATTGACATATAGAAAAATTACATGATTATGAATTGTTAAAAACACTTCATAATATAATGACAATAAAAAATAATAACTCTAAACTGTGTATGTGTTCAACGTACCCCCACTGTCATGCCTTGCTGCATGTGAAACCCCTGGTATAGAAAAAACACAGGAAATGGGGCCTCTTCGAGTTCACGACCCCTTTGTCATATGTGTTGAAAAACATTACCAAGATACACAAAATCATTAATTGTCAAAGAATTACAGGATCATACAGAATTATACATTAATCACAATACTTCATAATATAAGAATCATAAGGGTGATATATGCTCTATTATACTGTATGTATTATTACTTATTGCGCTTTTAAATCCTAATTGGGCATACCGGAGAGAGTAAGTACAATTCTTATGAAAAATAAGATTGTTACTGGCCAGTCCATGACTAGCACAGAAGTCCAATAACAAAACACCACTCTGGTTCAGATCGGGCAGGCCGTTCATCCCAATCAAACTCGAAACGACGAAGTGACCAAACTGCTTGCAACCGCGACTGCTTGGTAACAAGATAAAGTTCAGAAAGTGGAGCCATACGTGGCAATTATACTGTATCTTATACAGTATTTATTGTATATATAATACATATAATTTTATATATGATATACATATATTATATATATAGCATATCATGGAATCATATGTTATTGTAATTCTATATCTTTTGACGTGTCTATTGTAACCTTCTCTGCTGGTGTCTAGACATTTGAATGGATTGACAGCCCTAATGTGAAGTATTCTGGGTACATGAGTCTTTTGTAGATTTCTGGGACTTTGTCTTACCTCTGAAACATTGCAGGTGAATACGACATGTTTGCTGTCGTTTTCACAGGAATACTGCAGAGTCGAGGGCTGGGCTGTTGAGATGAACGTCACATGACATGAGATCCAATACAGACTCTTAGTTTTGCATTGAAATAAGGAAACAATCACATAATAATCACAAGTGGTCTGGCCTGCTTCTGGTGGTCTGGCCTGCTTCTAGTGGTCTGGTCTGCTTCTAATCATTATATTGCTGTCTCGTTCAACAAATGTACTCTTTGTAAGTCGCTTTGGATAAAAGCGTCTGCCAAATGCCCTCAATGTAAAGTGGTCAGGTAATATATATATATATATATATATATATCCCGGTATATGGTATATGTATACATATATTTACATTTACGGCATCTGGCAGACGCTTTATATGTGCATATATATGTACATAAACGATATATATATATGCAGTATATATATATGTATTTATATATATGTATATTCATGTGTGTGTAGTGGACCCACCCAGCACACAGAAGGTGATGTTGGCGGAGTACAGGATCTTCCCTTCACTGTTGTGAACCTGCTTCTGGAAGACATCCCTCTGGCCCGGCGTCGCCAGCTCCTGGGTGGGCAGCACCAGGCCCCACCGATCGTCCACGCTGAAGAGGTTCGCTCGTCCATTGGTTCGGTAGACCACCTTCCCGTTCTTCTTCCAGGTCACCATGTTGGTGGCGGCTTGGTATTCCATCGGCAGGGTGTAGGTCTGAGAGCCGGTGACCACATGTTGGTCACATGACTGCTGCCCTGCCCCCAGACACACAATCACACCCCCTTTAACCTTTGACCCAGCAGACAGGAGGACTTTATAACTGGGAAGAGAGAGGAGTTAGGTGGTGTCTTGCTCAGGGACACCTCCACACTTAGCTAGGAGGAGCAGGTAGGGTTAGGTGGTGTCT
>PIJE02002089.1:12279-84384 GCA_002895965.2 Coryphaenoides rupestris | reverse complement strand
TGGAGTGGGGGGAGGGGAGGCAGAGTCAAGGCCCTGATATACTTTCAAAAGTCTGCTCAGTTTGCACTGGAGCGTTAGTTTGAGTGTTCACACAGAGACGAGTGAGATCGCAGAAATATCTTTACTTTGGGGATCAATGAGCAATGGGCTTATTAGAATAAACAACGTGTGGTCCATTTCATCTGACTCAGGGTATGTGGAAAAACCATAGACTGTAAAATAAAGGGAAAAACCCTTCTTTCCCCAAAAGACTATTAAAGAGTTTATTAAAGAGAGATTACATTAAGTAGTAATATGACATTAAGATTTGGCTATGCCAACACTAGATGTATTCAGGCATCTGTGACGATGGATGGAAGTTTCACCGTAATGTGATGCAATAGAATCTATTGAATAGATCGATTGCATTGCATTATGGTGTGTAATCATGGTATGTAACAACTCTAGAATGTAGCCATACTGTTTCATTTACATACGTCAATCATTTTCATCATACACAAGCGATGTGTGAATCACACAATGAAAGATTCTAATCAATACTGGAGTAGGTAGGAAAAGTGCTGCACAAGCAAGTTTCGAGAGCCTATCCACATGTACATGCATAGACAGACAGACAGACAGACAGACCCACGGTATCCCTCAGAAAGGGGTAGCATCGGGTGTACATTAGGGGGTTCAGTTGTGTGTGTTATGGAGTAATTCTCCCATGTACCTTGTTCATGTGTCTGTAGTACTTCTGGTATTCCGGGGGGTTCTCTTTGACCTATTGGAGAGGAACAACCGGTTTATAAACTGCTGGACCGGAAAATGACAAATGAAATACAAGTCAGCCAATCAAAAGTGTCTCTTGCTTTGGAAATATATATACACACACACATTTACATTTAGGCCATTTGGCAGACGATTTTATCCAAAGCGACTTACAAAGAGTACATTTGTTGAAAGAGACGGCAATATATCACTGTGGTACATAAATATAACAATCGAGCCGGTTTTAAGCATTCATTTGCAAGGTAAATAGATCGAGTCTCATAATTGCTAGGTTGTTGAACCATTCTGAGAATGACACTTCTGCTTGCTTCTGTCATGGAAGTGTGACACTTTATATCCAATAAATAAAACGTAAATATCGTGATATAAATATATTATTACATTATCAGCTCAGTTGTTACATTTTTGTTACATTTTTATGATTTATTTTACACAGCTAATGTAATAACCTGCCAATAATGTTATTACATAAGGTGCAAAAGTGTATTACGTTAATGCCTTATGTAATTACATTATTGACTTTTATTACATTAAGAATTGCTAAATGATTACGTTATTGTCAGTTATTACATTAGTTATTGGCTGCTGCACAACTCTTCAACAATATAATGCGTATATAATCTATAATTTTTTTTAATAACATTCTCATTTGATCTTTATACTTATCTTTATGAAATGTGATTATTGTTATATGTTTCACAACTTGGAAGGTTAACATCATAGTTGATTGTAAATGGTGATGACCAAACGTTGAACACATGGTATGTGAGGTGAGTTTATGATACCTGTGTAAAGTTGATGAACTCATGAGCTCTTGAAGACATTTTAGATGATTAGGGTCGTTCTGACCACCTGCCTGAAGGACCCCAAAAAAGAGAAAAAGGTCAATAATACATTCTTTAGTTTACACACATCATAATCAACCTTTAGGTAAACACTGCATTTGAATCCCAGGACTATTTATTAGTGAGGCCCTGTGTGAAGCAAATATGACACAAACACACTTACAAAGAAATACAAATTGACATTATCAAATTAATAAAAGAAAAGAAAACAGGCAAAACAGTTTAAACAGGGACTACTAAAAACAAACAAAAAAAGGTAAGAAGCACAAAATGATCGAATATGAAAAAATAAAGGGTAGGATACAATGAATTGAGAAAATTCACAAAGACAGTAAATTAAATAAATAAAGTTGTCTTGATGGGAAATATGTTCGACAACTAACAACAACATAAACAGTTCAACTGTAAACTGTAAAACAGGACAGTTTACAGTTGAAAGCAAGCAGGCAGACGTCACCTCCAGGAAGGCTTGCACAGAAAAGGCGGTGTCCCACAACTGGGTTCCGCTCATCATCTGTGGGATGCAACACACAAGAAAGGCGCTTTTCCAATACATGGTAACAACTCAATTATTTAATGTCCAGATAGCACTGATCCAAGAGGCTCATTATCACACACAAGTGATAATGTGCATTTCAATGAATGCTTTCAACATACACACACATTTGAGTGAATTACTGTATCAATGAATACAAGTGTGTGTTATGTGTTCTGTTTTCAGTACTGTCTGGGTGAAAGAACTCAAACCCACCTGGATCACCATGCCGTCCAATCCTAGCCTAGAGATGGCCGCAAAACCAGATCATGTTATGTCATTAATTCCTCTTCAAAGATAAGTAAAAGCAAGAAGTAAAATCAACATTTTTTACTTTTCATGGGATGGCCAAATTACGTCAAAGGAGGTGGGTTGGCTGAGCCACTGGGGAGGTGTGTGGGGACAGTGGGGTTGGGGTTTTTTGTATGGGGGGTGTATCTACGGGAGGACAACACGGGGAGTAGGTGGGGCTGACCAGAGGTAGTCAGGGATCGTGAACACGTGCTCCTGGAAAGCGGGGGAGGAGGGTCCGTCCACATGCCAGCGCACCAGGATGTTGATCATCTTGGCCATCTGGGGGACCGGAGATCAGCAGAGGACATCATTCATTCAGAAGACGATAAATGTGTTTAGTTTTTACATGTGTGGTTTGGTTTAGAGCATCTTAGCTCAAAGAAGGACAACTTATAGGATGGCTGTGCACATTGGGTTGGAACCCAGAAACGTCTGATGGATCTGCTGGATACTGTGTGGATACTACTGGGCAGTAGGCTATAAGTAGATATAAACAGTGTCCTTTTAACCAATTTCTGATTTTAAAGTACACATTTCCCTGATAAAAAGAAAGAAAGAAAGATCACTTTATTAGTCCACACTTATGGTCACAAACACACAGCATGCAGGAAGTGGTGACCGTATGTGGTGGTGATACAGTATGAATCCTCATGGTGTCTCACCGAGCAATTGTTGAGGAACTTGGAGAAGCGGTCGTCTGCCTGGACGTGTTCATACAGATTCCTGAGAGCCCGGGACCTCAGACCTGTGCTGTGGTGGGCCTCATACTTGTTCTTGATCACTGGGGAGGGAGGGGGGAGATGAGGTTTAGAATCACACACACACACACGCACACACACACACACACACACACACACACACACACACACACACACACACACACACACACACACACACACACACTGTGGCAAACCCGGAGATCAGCACCAGGGACAGCGCTCCAAGCCGCCGCACGGCCAGGTAGTGGGCGGAGTCTACCGACTCTTCGGCCCCTCCCTCCCGAGCCACAGGGGGCACAGCTGTCACCAGTTGGCTCATCAGAAGGCCAGGTCGAGACAGCTGACAGACATAAGACATCAGGAGGAACCTGGCTATAAAAGCTGCTGGGTTTCCTCTAAGGGGGGGGAAATGCGCAGACATGTAGGCGATTGCTGAGAACTAACGGTGTCTATGTTTTGTGCCCACGGCCAGGCCTGAAGACCGACCCCGCGGAGCACGGCTACCCGGGAAGCGGAGACCCGAACCGGGAGGACTCCTATATATACATTTCGGTTGGATGATATTTGCCTACGTTACTGTATATCTCCGATTGTCTGGAATAAATGCCCCGCACGCGGAGCCTAAACAGACTATTTGTCCGTAGTTTTCTATGCGTCCCACCTCTGACTCTGTGTGTGTGTGTGTGTTGCCACAACACACACACACACACACACACACACACACACACTCAGTAGACACTGGTCAGCATAGATGATCTGTGACATTAGCATAGACATTAGCGGTAACA
The DNA here is from genome assembly GCA_002895965.2 of Coryphaenoides rupestris. Classification (NCBI taxonomy): domain Eukaryota; kingdom Metazoa; phylum Chordata; class Actinopteri; order Gadiformes; family Macrouridae; genus Coryphaenoides; species Coryphaenoides rupestris. Next base: position 80,432 of record PIJE02002089.1, on the reverse strand, counting down.
TTAGCATCCATGCTTTATGATGTGAAAGAATGTAGCATGTCGCCATTTAGCTACTTACTTATACTATTCAACTCGATTCTTCTAATATATATTTTATGAGCTTTTTTTCCCTTTATGGACAAGACAGTGAGAAGAAAAGAGCGAAGAAAGGAGGATGTGGTTGACAACAAGTCCCCCGGCCCACCGGAATGAACACCCCTATGGAGCGGACGCTATACTTCTGCACCATACCATTGTTATTCGTATGTGTTCTGAGCACGACTCTCGTCCCGCATCCCATCCACATTGACTAGATGTCGTAGGTTAGGTTCAGGGTTAGATTGATGGACAATACCGCTGTTTACCGCCGCGACAGAGTCCACCAGGTTGCGGCTTCTCGGGTGTTGGACCAACATGAGCATCTACTGGGCTGGATCGACTGCTTTGTTCCGCGCGGCGGGGTCGGTCCCAGCTCTGATGCTTGTAGAGTCTGAAGCGTACAGCCGAAGGAACACAGAGAGGTCTAGAGGGCATCACGGACACAGCTTATTAGCACTGGCACGGGGGGGGGTACATTATGGGGGTACAATTCGACTGTGCCCGGATCATGACTAAACCATTTGTAGTACCACAGCTCACAGGGCAAGTGGGCGAATTGACTATTTCCTTGTCATTGGTTACATGGGGGCGGCACGCGCCGGTCGGTGATCTTCAAAATTCTGTAATGGTATCGGAAACAGGGTTACAAACAATTTCGTGACTTTATACGCTGTACACAACATGCCGCAGTTCACCTTTTCTCCAGCAGGCGCCGCCAAGTGAAGGTTCAATTAAGACTAATAATGAAATGTATAGCAGCCAAAACTATTAAGCCAACTAATTTCACAGACTAATTTCAACATCAAAATCCTACACCTGCATGTCTCAGGGGAATTGCATACCCTTAAAAGGCGTTTAGGGAACGTGATATGGCCCACCTACCCACATACAAACGTTCTGGTTCAGTCCTTGTAACGTAGCAATGTGACCATAAAATAACATACCCAAACTAAATTAACCCCTAAAGTCATTGAGGGAAACTTGATGAACTGCAGCACTTTCAGAACCAAAGGTGGACGTTTTAGGAACTTAATCAATGTTCTGTAAAAGATCAGGACGTCCCCTTTTATACAACTATTAGGGAACGTTATGCAAGGTCCACAGAACGTCACCTTTTGAGTTTGATTAAGTTCTGTTAGAAAGACAGCTACCATAACCGATACAGAGGCACTTGAAAGAGAGCGTTCACCGAAGAATCCTGTGAAGCAACAACATCACAGGTAAGTACAACGGTGGGCATTAATGCCTTGAGTTTGGCGCCACCTTGTGGTTTGCTTGTGGAAGAGACTACCAGCAGCACCCACCTGCCGGAGACTGAGCACCAGTGGGTCCTCCTTGGCCGTCATACGTACAGCGTAGCAGTAGCTCATGGGCAGGTAGACCTGCCGGGTGAAGCACCACAGGGTGGAGGGGTGGCCCGGCATCCAGCTGGGGAGCAACCTGACGAGCATTTATTTTAGATGTTAGGAATAGAATGGGGTGCAGTAGAATAGATTGTCGTTGTTATTCAACTCACCATAGCTCTGGCAGCAGAGTGTTCATGCCCTCCCAGCTGTAGACGTTTAGGATGGCCAACCAGAACTTACCCCAGGAAGGAATCCCTGCAGCACCCCCTGTGTAGCGCACAATAAATTAACGTATATACATGGTATAAGCACAGTATCACCACTCCTCATCATGGGAGAAAAAAGCTGCAAAGTACCAGATATAGATACACCTGATATATATACTGTATATGTATATCTTTAGTATTCTTTTGCATATTCCGCTGAGCATCGACACTTTTCATTTAACTGAATATCCAGTATATATATGTATGTGACAAATAAAGTTCTTGAATCTTGAATCTTGACCCATAGATATTTTACCATCCTTACAATGCAGAGGTGAAACTTCTGTTAGGTTCAGAAAATAAAATTTCCTTATGGTTTGATTCAAAACCTGGATGCACCTCAGAATATTTATAGTAAATATTCGATTGAGACATGACTTGATGTCTCCCTGCCTCCGAATGATGCCTCGTTTAGCCATTTGGCACACAGCTACTGTTTTTCAATGGACTGTCCTCTGACCTTTGCTGTGCAGGTTGTTCCGAGCCCGAACCATATCGGGGTCATCGGGCTGAACTCCCAGAATCCTCAGTGCGGTGTAGGTCAGAGCAGTGCCAAACACGGTCGACTTCTCTTCCACTTGTCTACCCCACAAAAAAAACACAAAACACAAACATACCTTCTAATCCAAAATGAGCATAATAAGAAAGATGCTTAGAACACTGCTTCCCTCGTATAATTTATAGATGAATACATTCTTCAATTCTAAATTTACCCTAAACGTCGTCAATGACGATCACAGCTTCACCCTGTCTGACCACCTGCATAATGTTCCAAGGTCCACGCTGTGTGGAGGTAAAGGAACACTTACATTCGCCAGCCTCCATCAGGGAGCTGCACTGAGCGCAGGAATCTCTCCATCTCCTTTCTGCAGGCCTCTGGCAGTGGGATCTGAGTCAAGTAGCAGGTGATCAGGAGACCTGAAGAGAGCACACAGACACACACACACACACACACACACACACACACACACACACACACACACACACAGAGACAGACAGACAGGCAGACAGACAGACGGACACACACCTTTCCCTTTAAAAAAAACACTTCCAATGGAGAGATCATCCTCATCAGCATCACCCATCATCTAATCCATCATGCCGCTGGGGGCCGGTGTTGTACCTGGCATCAGTAAGACGCTCCCCTCACAGTCCCCGGCCCATTGGCCGTCCTCCCCCTGCAGCTGGCTGTGGAAGCGCATCCCCTTCAGGGCCGCATCCACCGCCGTGAGGGCTGCGGGCGACGCCCCCACAAATTGACTCTGTTGACACAGCAACAAACAAGTTTCAAGTCAACTTTATTCATAGAGTGCCTTAACAGGTTTGAACCAAAGCGATGTACATATCATTTCACAGTACAAGGGCACTCTTAGAGAATACACATGCAGTAAAAATAGGGACACAATCAAAACAGGAAATAAAGTGCATGCTTTCTTTTGTAAAATAGTACATGTAAAAAGTATTACCAGAATTCTTCTTTCATCTAAGAAGCATTGGTACAATCAGACCAATATTATTTCTGCAAGAAATGCATTTTCTGGTTTTTTTGGTTAACTTTAGCTCTCAAGCCACCACATTATTATCAAATGAAATGGACCGAAGGGTGGGTGGGGTGGGTCACCGTGTCCAAGCCGATGCAGTGTGCCTCCAACATGTTTTGTTCTCTATCTGGAATCTGGTCGTCTTCCACATAGTGCCAAGTCTGCCTCCCATTGAAGTAGGACAGCCTCCAGCGGCTGAGGTCCGTCGCTGGCTCCGTCCTGTGGGGGCCCCCTCGCCACCGGAGATGCCTGGCAGAGGAGAGGAGAGGGCAGAGGGGTCATTAAATATAGCTTATGCTTCAAAACCGCAGTAACTAGTTCTAGAAACATCCATTTCTCCAGCGTCATAAACGTAAACAAAAACAACCCAGCGTTTCTCTTTGACACTTTGAGTCTTTATTATTCACAATACTGTGTGTGTGTGTGTGTGTGTGTGTGTGTGTGTGTGTGTGTGTGTGTGTGTGTGTGTGTGTGTGTGTGTGTGTGTAAATAGACTCTCTGGATCGTCTTGGGGAAAACAGAACAAGACTAACATTGTTATAACCTGTTTAGGAATTAGGAATCTGCTGCTCAATTTAACATAATAAGGGCCCCTAACTATGTCACGTGGGGGCGATGTGATAAAAGGAAAGGCAGGTAACGGAGTAAACTTAAATGATTCTTTAATAAAAAGAAAGTAAATAGAACTAAGATACAAAAACGGGGACTTAGAAACTGAACTTAGAAGCTGGATACCACATCTAACAACAACAAATTGACCAGGAAGACAGGATGGGGCAGGTATAAATAGGGAGAAACAATAAATTACAAATACACGGGGAACACACCAGAAAGGAGACAAACCATGAAATAATAATCATTGAGTTCAGTAGAGGGTGAAAAAACTCCCAAACATAAATCGCACTTGAGGGGGACAGGGACAGACTGTGACAAACTACTGCATTGTGATTGGACGTTATTTTAATTGTAATTTTTTAAGAATGATAGTTAATAGCTAATAGTTAATATCTGCTGGGTAGGGTGGGATATACTACTACTACTAGTAGTACAGTATATCCCACAGGTCAAAGGACTTGAAAATAAGTATACTTTTCATTAGTACACAAGTACACTAAATGAGCACTAGGAAGTAATTGCAATTTCGTATACTTTATACTACTTTGTACTTTAAAAGTACACTTATGTAAAAGTTACAATACACTTACAAGTACACTGATATACTACTTTAAGTATTGCAGAAGTAGTTGAACTTAATTACTTAATTTTTAAGTACACTTTCTAAAAGTACATGTTAAATATACTTTCAATTAAGCAGAGAAAACATATACTTGAAAATACCTTTGTATAGTTACATTATTTGTAATACATACAATAATACAATTATAAATGCAATACACAAGTATACCTGTGTGTGTGTGTGTGTGTGTGTGTGTGTGTGTGTGTGTGTGTGTGTGTGTGTGTGTATTTATATATATATATAAAATACTTACGTCCCCTCAGTCATGTTATCGTCAGTAGGAACCACCTTGCTGGAGCAAATGAATGTTTCTAGTTTAAATAATTGCCTGGATGCTATCTAAGGCCAAGCCAAGGCCAATCAGGAACCTGTTGATGGAGTCCTTCTGATAACCCTCCAATCAACGGCTCCAACATGTTACACTGTAAATAACCTGGTCTTCTCATCACTGTAATGTTGGTGCACTAAATATTAACTGTGCCCACAAGCAAAGAAACAAAATTACATAAGTAAATGAAACACATACAACAAATATGGTTTGGAGAGAGAGAGCATTGTTGGGACAGTAAACAAGAGTCATAGTTAATCAAAAAGACAAATAGCAAGCTTATATAGGTTAATTGTATGTAAACCAAATTAACAAGCATTTGTCAACATGAGATGTTCTGGCAAATGTAGCCCACTGCTTACATAAGCAACTTGTGATGCTGCATAACTTGTACTGCATGAGAGATATTCATCATTCTCACTCTATGTAAGAAACCTGAATTCCTTCTCATTACTGACCCCTTTGGCCGGTAAGTGAACTGCAGCCTACTCAAGCGTGTGCATTGTGCAATTCTATACTAATGTTAGTTATACTCACAAAGAAACACTTTACAAATTATAAAGGCATGAAACGTGCATACTTACACATCACTTTCTTCATTTTTCCCAGTAAATCCGACCCGATTCAACTAAAATAGAAATCAACCCACAGGCTGTTCTACACAACAGAGTTGGGGAAGGTTTCATTATAGTTCAGTCCCAACTTGTTCATATACTGGCAATTTGAAGCAATTCTACATGTAGTCCCTGAAGGAATTCATGATTCTTACATGCTGGACAAATTGATGGGATGTGTGCTATTTTAATTTGTTCACCTGTGTTCAGACATTTCATTTTCATGTTGATTAAAGTTACACTTTGTTTACATGTTCATCCCTGGTTATACATGCTCGTCTGCTCATAGTTATTTCTCAGATCTGTCTCTGTTCCCCTCCTAGATCATTTTCTATGTTCGTAGCACACCCTGCTGGACAGTTTCATGTTTTATTTTGTAGTCTGCTCTTCTGTTAATTCCTGCCTTGTGTGTTTTCCCGCCCTAGTGATTGTCTTCACCTGTTTCAGTCTCACCTGCGTTCACTCCCCTTGGCAGTGGCTGGACATATACATGCGCCAATCCTTTCTTCTGTGTCAGATTCTTGTCGTTTCTCAGGTGTTTTCGTGTTAGCCTGACATTCTGCTTCTGTCGTGTTTGTTAAGTGTATATACTGGTCCTGTCGTGTTCGTGTCGATTACTGTATGAATTAAAATCACCTAACATCATCCTGCTGCCTGCGCTTGGGTCCTCTCTTCGTCACCACACCACCAACCGTGAGTTATTTATTTATCGAACATTTTGATATTTGCCAAGCTGACTTTTATATGTTATTTGTTATCGGTTGCCTTGGTAATTGTTTGTGCCCCTCCAGTCTTCACATGTGCAGTTGTTTACATGTAATAGAGAGAAAGCTGGGACAATAAATTATCTGAATATGCGTAAATATTTGCCTTCAACAAATAATGCCTCCCATCCTATATCAAACATATGTTCTAGACACACAACTGCCAGACACACACCATCATCAGATCAGAGTAGCCTACTTTTTTTCTTTGAATCATTTTATTGATTTTTATCAAGATGCCAAACATTAAACAGAAAAAGTGCATGTGTTCAGGGGCGTTGCCAGGTTTTTGTAATGGCAGAATGTTGAGTGGGTGCCTCAAATTATACATTACAAGGTATAGTTGCAAGCAACCATGACGGGGTCCTACATGGTATGGCGAGCCTAGCTTAGCATTGCAGCCATGCAGTCTACCAATGAGCCAAAGTTGTTCATCATGGTGAATAGTGCGAGCATACAAAGTCTCATGAAAAATGCACTTTCATAGTGGCAAAAGGGACAGTTTCTCTTAAAATCCCCCTTTAACACACAGGCAGAAAGTCTGCAGATAAAGTGCTGTAACAATAGCTAGAAATAAAAATGTTAGCTTGCTAGCACTTTTTGTCTTTCAAATATAATACAGAACTAATTAGTGTTTGAGTTGAAATGTAGGCCTACCTGTTATATCGCTCTATCAACATTCACATTTGCCTTGGCAAAACTGACTTTAGAGAAAAGGTAGGCTGCCTGTAATATGGTGCATTCCCAGTTGGAGAATTTCAAGAACGGCTGTGCTTGCAATCATTTTGAGGTCATGAGTTAATTATTGTTCGCTTTTCTCATAAGTTTCATAAAATAATGTATCAGTCTGTTCTCTTTCATTCAAGCGCTTTTTTTTGCATTTCTGAGTGCTTGTATGAACCCTGTGTATAACTTGGGTCTGACATGTTTGGTGATTTTTCTAAAACTAAAAGATTTTAAAAGTAGAAAAGCACAGATTGTCATACTTTCTTCTATAAAACCCTGTTCCCTCCAGGGATCCCGTTCAGCTCTACCTGGTAGAGTTTATCCATTTCTGTTGTGACATTTGGTGGTTGTCAGTAGGTAGTTGGGGGGGGGGTGGGGTGATCACAGCTTGACCTTGCCGGCGAGGGGGCTGGAGGGGTAGAGGGTGGAGAAGCGACCCAATGCCCAGACGGGGAAAACGTTCCTGTAGGAGGTGTAGCTGATGGCACAGCTCTTGTTGAACACGCCTGAGATGTTCTCCTAGAGAGAGAGATGGAGACAGAGAGGGAGAGCATTGAAGATAATTCATCATAAGGTACTTCCCATTAAAATGCAGAACAACATTCGAATGTGGCCATTAACGTCTGAAAGTCTGGAACGTTCTATGTGTGAAGCACGCCTGCTGGAAGGCGGGGTCATACCTGTGGCCAATCTCCATTGGAAAGCTGCCTGTCAATCAACAGCTGTACTCCTCTCTCAATGGACCATCTGTCAGGGTGCCTATAGGCAAGGAAGGTCAAAGAACAATGATGTCTTAGTCTTCAAATAAACACCATCTTGGATATTTCTAAAGATGGACTTTTGCATTCACAGGCCTTCACTAGACGGAATGAGCTCCAGGGCTTATCGCCGTTCCAAACCAATGTTTGTTTGGCACTATTTCATCAGTACAAACTACTTAAACTACTTAATACTACGAGATGTTTTACTCTGCACCTACATCAGGTTTCTAGATCAAATTGGGATTCTTCAACCAAAAACAGACATCTATGATCCTTGGTCCAATTTGACAATCTAAACAAGATCACGTTTTCTTGCGGTGGTCTTTCTAAAATGACCAAGTGAAGGTTACGATGTTCTGTTATGATCAAGTTGTTAACCTGTTAAAAAGCAGTTTGTCCGAATGACTGACAGGCAGTCGTAACTGACGGATGTCAATTATCCGAGTATTTTGGTGATGTTGTTACGCATCGCTGCCTTGCTAGTCCGTCTCAATCCGGACTCCTTCCCAGGTCACTTTATACAAAAACACTCGTCGGGGACCCTACCTGACAGCCATCAGTCCCAGCAGAGCCCAGCAGGTGTTGTGTATCTGGGCGTTGGCGCTCTGGACGTAGCGCCTCTCCTCGCACGACTCAAAGTCCTCCCCCCACCCACCGTCCGCCATCTGATGCTGCAACAGGAAGTCACAGGCCCTCCTCACCTCCCCACAGACCACCCTGGGGGGTGGGGGGGGGGAGGGAGAGAGAGAGAGAGAGGTTGGGAAGGACAGATGGAGGAGAGAGGGAGGAGGAATGAGAGGTGAAAGTGAGGCAGGGAGAGTTCAATCCTTCATAAAATCAAATCATGTGTACTGTATGTAGGAAACAAGTTAATTTGGAGGACGGTTTGATGTTCCATACTCATCCTGGTAGACGTGGCCCATGCAGGCAAAGGCCTCCAAGCCAAACCAGGCCGCATAGGTGAAGCACACCCCCCAAGACCTGATGGAAAACACACTATTTAATACCATGCGGTCATTTAGCAGATGCTTTGATCCAAAATGACTTACAAAGAATATAGATGCAGGTTATACAGAAGCAGCAGGTACCTGCACATTAATGACAGCTATCACATAAAAAATACAAATGATACAAAAATATCATCACTTGCTTTGTATTAAAGCGTCTGCGACGAGATGTTGACCATTGCTCCTGTATAATATATCATCAATAAACATAGATCAATTCATATTATAGATCAATAAACAATAATCAATAAGTGTTGAGCCCACCCTTCCCAGGAGCCATCGTGTCTCTGCTGCTTCCTGCAGTAGTCCAGACCTCCTCTCAGAGTGGACCTGAAGGAGGACAGATAAGCTATGAACACACATCCTGTGTGTGTGTGTGTGTGTGTGTGTGTGTGTGTGTGTGTGTGTGTGTGTGTGTGTGTGTGTGTGTGTGTGTGTGTACCCTATCTCCTGTGCACGGTGCTCAGGGTACACATTCTGGAAGTGTCTGAGTGCTTGCATGACGGCTGACGTGCACTCTAAATAGGTGTAGTCGATCATGATGTCACCTGGGAGTAGGAGGAGCCACGGAGGCCAACAGGAAAGGAAAACCATATTAGTTCATAGTGTGTGGGAGGGGCATAACTATTGTGTCAGCATAGAATTAGAAGGATGAGATGAGAAGGATGTGTGCTGAACTAGTTATCTTAAGAATCTTCTGGATTTTAAATCTATATATGTTTTTAAATATCTCATTTTAAAATAATATTTTAAATGTCTTTAGAACAGGGCCATAAAAATAACTATTGTTATTATTATCATCAATTAAAATTGTATAACTATCGAAGAGTTTCTAAACAATGATATCTCAACTTGAATAATATCAAGACTGACTCACCAAAGACCTCTGATGGGTTCAACAGCTCCAGAAGTTTCCCTCCTCGTTTGGTTTCATACGTTGCAAAACCTCCATCTGAGTTCCTCAGACTGAGGAGCTAGGAGAGGAGACATGAGTTTAATAAAGTCCACTACATTAAACTAAAGAAACACAAACTGAGTTGGGCTCAAAACACAAATCTCTCAATCCTGCTAAAAGTAAAAACTTTACACACAAGGTGTATAAATGTAAGATGCGAGCTGATGAATGAAGCATCAGGTAATCGACAGAGGAGACAGTTAAGCCACCATGTTCATTCATATATAAATACAATTAAAAAACAAACATGTATGTGGAGTGTTTGGTGGCTTGGTGGCTTGCCTGGACCTGGCTGATTACTCTGGGGCTGCACACCTTTGGAGCATTGCCTAATCAAGGCCCACAGGTGTGCAGCAGCCCCAGACTAATCAGCCAGGTCCAGGCAAGCCACCAAGCCACCAGCCACCAAACACTCCACAAACATGTTTGTTGGTGAGGCCAGGTGAGGCTGCTTAAACCAGCCACCAAACACACACACTCCACAGTGTTCCTCGTATAACCCTCTCCAGAGGCTCCCCCCCAGTGTTGCTCACCAGGTTGACCGCCTGGTAGAGTCTCTCTGGGGGGACAGGGGGCTGGATGGAGGGGCACCGCTCCTGGAGCAGTAGGATGGCCTTCAGGGCCTCGGCGGTGCAGTCGGCCACGATCCAGCCGCAATCCTGCGTGCTGAAGGGGAACCCGCCCTGGAGTGGGGGGAGGGGAGGCAGAGTCAAGGCCCTGATATACTTTCAAAAGTCTGCTCAGTTTGCACTGGAGCGTTAGTTCCATTAATTTTGGAAATGTTCTCCCATGTACCTTGTTCATGTGTCTGTAGTACTTCTGGTATTCCGGGGGGTTCTCTTTGATCTATTGGATATACAACCATTTTATAAACTGCTGGACGACCGGAAAATTCCAAATCAAATACCAAACATTGAACACATAGTAGCCTATGTGAGGTGAGTTTATCTTACCTGTGTAAAGTTGAGGAACTCATGAGCATGTTGAAGACATTTTGCAATATTAGGGTGGTCCTGACCGCCTGCCTGTAGGGTTACACACAGATCATAATCAACCTATTTAAACAGAGAATTTATTGTTCAACAACTAACGCTGACATAAACATTTATAAACATTGCAACAAATGAAATGTCACGGTCTGTCTCTGTCCCTCTCAAGTTTGATTTATGTTCTGTGTTCTTGGCACACCCTGCTGGACATTGTATGTCTTGTCGGCCATGTGCTTGCTTTCATGTGCCACGTGTCTCTGTTGTGTTTCTGTCTCCGCCCCCACCTGTCATAGTTTACCTCATTCCATGTGTTGTTCCCTGTGTGTTGTAGTGTGTATCCGTTTAGTTATTGTTTCATGTGTTATCTTGGTCTGCGTTTGTGTGTATCCCTGCACGTTTACTGCCGTTTAATTAAAATTTCTTTTTTCAGCTTATACCCGTGTTGGGTTGTTTCCTTGCCCTTGACTGTCTGCACCTATCTCCACTTCCCTCATTAGTTTCTCCTTATTTATACATGCCCTGATCCTGCATTCCCTGTCAGCTCATTGTCATTGTTTGTGGTATCCTGATTGTCGTCTTCATGTCGCCAGCATACTTAGTTTTTTTTTCCGTGCCCAGTCTGTACTTTTGTATAGTGCTGTTAGTTTTTATTAAAAGATCATTTAAGTTTATTCCACTGCCTGCGTTTGGGTCCTCTCCCTTTTTAACCCCACCGACATGAAATCAAGCAGGCAGACGTCACCTCCAGGTAGGCTAGAACAGTGAAGCAGGTGTCCCACAGCTGGGATCCGTTGGTCCCCTGTTGGAGACAACACACACTTAGTCTCTCTGAACAAAATAAATGTTCTGAGTTTGTCACACCACAGAGAAATCTGTGGTTGACCACCCAGCCCAATTAAAATGATTACAAAAATTGCTGTATAAAATTAGGTTTCCAAAGGTTTAAAGGTCTATCTGAATACTGGTACTCAGTCTTTTCACATGTGTTCAGCGATGGCTGTCTGTATGATGTGTTTTGTGTATGGAGTACTGTATGGGTGAAAACTGTGAGAGAACTCAAACGCACCTGCATCTTCATGCCGTCCAATCCTAGCCTAGAGACGGCCGCAAAACAGGATGATGTTAGTTCCATCCATTCCTCTTTAAAGATGAGTAAAGACTTTTCAACTTTTGTTTAACTTTAATGGAATGGCCCAATATTCAGTCAAAGGGGATGCTGCTATTTTGATCATTCCATTGTTATTATCGCATTATTTTATCATCGTCTCTCAGTACCGTTTGTTCATCACATTTTAGCCCGGTTAGCATTAGCAGGCCCATGTCTTGGGACTAGACTAGATGATGTGCTGAAGACTAGAGGACTACCACTCTATGGGGGGACTAGAGGAGGAGTAGGTGGGGCTGACCAGAGGTAGTCAGGGATCCGGGACACGTGCTCCCGGAAGGCGGGGGAGGAGGGTCCGTCCACGTGCCAGCGCACCAGCATGTTGATGGTCTTGGAGATCTGGGGGCCGGAGATGTGGAAAAACTTCAGAAATCTTCTCCTAAATAAGCACTAGTCTAGTCCACATTACACCAAATGTGGTACATATGCTCTATGGACATGGTCGACACAAATGTAACCGTTTTTGTGTGTTATGTGCATATGAAATTACGTAATTTTTCTATCTATCATAATTAGGCCTATATAGGACGTCCTCCTCAACAAGTGTGCCAAATTTGGTGTAGATAGACAATTACATCACAGGAACAATTTTAGTATTTTGGAAAACCTTCAAAAATGTGCTCCTTAATAACCACCAGTCCAAATGACAGCCAATTGCTCTCTGGATATGTCTGAATATATGATACCATTTTATAAAAATAAACATATAAAATGGCAGTTATGCGGAAATTCATTTCAAGTCTATCAATCAATCATAACCTTGCTTCACAAGATCCCAGGGCCTTGAGGACAAAGCCCTTAGCAGGTGTGCCAAATGTGACCTAGTCCTGCCCACAGACAGGGGGTATTCAGTGAACCAATCAGACAAAAGTCCAGATCACTTGACCAATCGGTTCATAGATTTTCTCACCGGGCCGATGCTGATGGACTTGGTGAAGCGGTCGTCTGCCTGGATGTGTTCATACAGCTCCTTGGCAGCCCGGGACCTCAGACCTGTGCTGTGGTGGGCCTCATACATGTTCATGATCACTGGGGAGGGAGGGGGGAGGAGATGAGGGTTAGAACTAGACACTGGTCAGCATAGAAACATTAGCGGAAACATTAGCATCCATGCTTTATGATGGGGAAGGACGTTGTGTGTCGTCATTTTGTTTCAATACGGGTTTTTATTCCTTCATGGACAAGAGAGCGAAGAGAGTGGGTTGAAACGGAGTGAATGACATGTAGCGACAGCGCCGGAATGAAACCTGGGGGAGGCTATTACCTCTGGTGCATACGACAGAGGTCAGAGGTCAGAGGTGAGGCACGTACTGTAGGCGAAGGACAGCAGGGTGCTGTGGGGGGTGTACAGGTCACAGGGTGCGATGTTGTTCCGCTGGGCCGGCCAGTTGATGCTGTAGTAGTCCTGGACGTACAGCTCCTGAGGAACACAGAGGTGTGGAGTTTAACGCTGACCCAGAGTTGAATCCAGAATGTAACCCTAACCTGGGTTTAAACCTATGTAATACATAATGACTAATACAACAAAATAATTATATTAGGGTCACGTGGATATCTCTCAGGGAGCCAGCCGAAGCACAACACAAATAAGACGGTGGGCATTAATGCCTTGAGTTTGGTGCCCCCTAGTGGTTTGGTTGTGGAACCTACCAGCGACGGCAAGCATTAATAAATAAATAAAATAAATTACAATGAAATTAATAAAAGAATAAAATTAGTACTATTTTTTATCTTCTTGTTATTTTATCTTTTTTGCCTCCTTTTTTTGCGTACCGTCGCCTGCCATGTCACAAGAATTTCCCTGTTCTGAATGGCCCTGTGTTATGACGTACTTAAAACACTGACTTTTGGACGAATACCCGAGTTTGGCGCCCCCTTGTGGTTTGCTTGTGGAAACTACCAGCAACGCTGGGGCATTAATGCCTTGAGTTTGGCGCCCCCTTGTGGTTTGCTTGTGGAAGAGACTACCAGCAGCACCCACCTGCCGGAGACTGAGCACCAGTGGGTCCTCCTTGGCCGTCAGACGGACAGCGTAGCAGTAGCTCATGGGCAGGTAGACCTGCCGGCAGTGGCACCACAGGGTGGAGGGGTGCGCTGGCATCCAGCTGGGGAACAACCTGACACATTGCAACACAGACACACATGTATTATTCTCCCATGAGCATTATGGGATACTTTCTTCTGGTGTTTTACAATGTATATATTTCTTATTTTATTTTATTAAATTTGTATTCATTTTAGATTTATTTTGTACATCAAAATAATATACATCGTCATCCACATATCGTCAGGAGGGGCACATGCACAAAAGTAAAATAGATTGTCGTTGTTATTCAACTCACCATAGCTCTGGCAGCAGAGTGTTCATGCCCTCCCAGCTGTAGACGTTTAGGATGGCCAACCAGAACTTACCCCAGGAAGGAATCCCTGCAGCACCCCCTGTGTAGCGCACAATACGTTGATGTATATTCACAGTAAATATAGTATACAACAGTACATTACAGTATATAAGGTGTATAACATGTATTACAGACTGAGGATATTGTCGGGCGGTGGAAAGAACACTTTGAGGAGCTCCTGAACCCGACCAGTACGTCCTCTGTGGAAGAGGCAGAGTCTGACGACTCGGGGGAGGCCTCACCCATATCCTTGGTAGAGGTTCAAGTTCAAGTTCAAGTACAAGTATTTTTATTGTAACTTCACAATTTACACGTGAGTATAAACAGTGAGTTAAAAACTTTTTGTGCAAAACGCCCGACAGCCGACAGTAATTATAAAGAATACAAAATAGAGTAAAACTACAAAATAGAAAATAGGATTCTACATAAAATACGTAAATGAAATCTAAAATGAAATGGAATATACAGTAAAATATCCATACACATATAAATCGATGTACTAAAATATACATTGTTATATGATGTATGCTGACATTCACAGAATGTCACGGGATACCTTCCCAGACAGTCGACACAACACTAGCACCAGCGTTGGCACCAGGACTAGCACTAACACCAGCACTAGCAGTAACACTAGCACCAGGACCAGCACTAGCAGTAACACCAGCACTAGCAGTAACACCAGCACAGCACTAGCACCAACACTTAGCACTAGCATTTAGACATTGATGCCGAACTTGTTCAGCAGCCTGATGGCCTGACTGTGGAAGCTGTCTCTGAGTCTGCTCGTGTGTCACTTGATACTGCGGTATCGCCTGCCTGACGGTAGAAGTGTATACAGTTCGTGGCTGGGGTGGTTATTGTCTTTAATAATCCGTTTGGCCTTGGCCACGCACCGCCTGGTGTATATATCCAGGAGGGAGGGAAAGCTCACCTCCACGATGTACTGGGCCATGCCGCACCACCCTCGTGTAGATGTTCTATTGCTCTAGTGCGGTGCCAGTTTCCCGCCCCAGACGGTGACTGGCATCCTGTGAAGGAAACACTCTCGATGGTACAGGAAGTAGAATGTTTCTGAGGGTGCTGAGGGCACATGGTTGAATTTTCCTCAGTCGCCTGACGCGAAAATACAGGGCGTTGTTGGGCTCCTTTTTTCACCACGTGTGGGTGTGCGTGGTCACTGTGAGGTCCTGGAGATGTGCACGCCGAGGAACGTTGAAAGCTGCTGACCCTCTCTACTGCAGCACCGTAGTCCACGATCAGCTCCTTGGTCTTCTTGACCGTTGAGGGCGAGGTTGTTTTCTTGCACCACTGTGCAGTAATCCAAACCTCCACCTGCCCTGTAGGCTGGTCTCGTCGTCGTCGGCGATCCAGACCCCAACGACTGGTCGTGCTCGTCAGCAAAACTTGCATGAAGACGTTGGAGCTGTGCATAGCCATGGCACGTCGTGGGGTACAGGGAGTAGAGGAGACGGGCTCAACACGCATCCCTGAGGGGCTCCAGTGTTGACGGGTCAGCCCGGCTTCATCGAGGGTGGTGCTGCCCATCCTCACCACCTGGCCGGCGGCCCGGACAGGAAGTCCAGTATCCATGCTGCACATAGGGTCGGGTGCAGGCCTAGCACCCTGAGCTTTGGTGTCGAGCTGGCAGGAAACTATCGTGTTTGAAGCTGAGTTGAAGTCCACAAAACAGCATTCTCACACAACAGTTCTTCCCCTCCGGTTAGAGAGGGCGGTGTGAAGTGCCATGGCAATGGCGTCGTCGGTGGATCCGTTTTGACAGTAAGCAAATTGCCATGGGTCCAGCGTGGCAGGCAACATGGAACAAATGAAGTCCTTGACCAGCCTCTCGAAGCATTTACTGACAATCGAGGTGAGGGCTACGGGTCTCCAGTCATTCCAGGCAGGTTACCTTGGGGTGTTTAGGGACAGGCACGATGATGGACATCTTGAAGACCTCGGGAACAACAGCCTGGGACAGGGACAGTTTGAAGATGTCTGCGAAGACTCCTGCCAGCTGGTCTGCGCATGCTCTGAGGACGCGCCCCGGGATGTGGTCTGGGCCCGCCGCCTTCCGGATGTCCACCCGCTTGAAGGCTCTGCGCACGTCAGCCTCTGAGATGTTCAGCAGGCTGGCCTCCTCAGGCAGCGCTGACTTCGGCGGGCTGCCGTTCACCGTCGAACCGGGCGGAAGAAGGTGTTTAGCTCACCAGGGACGGAGGTAGAGAGTTCTCTACACGGTGGTTCTCCCTCTGAAGTCCGTGATTGTCTGTAGCCCCTTCACACACCCCTCACGTCGTGGCTCTTGAATTTGTCCTCCACCCTGTTCTTATACTCCCGCTTGCAGAGCGATGTCTTGCAGAGGTCGTAGCGGGCTCTCGTATATTCCACCATATTCCCGGAGTCAAAGGCGGCGTTACGCGTGCGGAGTGCGGCGCGAACATCGCCATTAATCCATGGTTTCTGGTTGGGATAAATCCGAACCGACTTAGTAGGAACAACGTCATCTATGCATTTCTTGATGAACCCGGTGACTGAGGACGCGTACTCACTGATGTTATTGTCCGACGCAACCCGGAACGTACACCAATCCGCGTCACCAAAGCAATCCTGCAGCATAGACTCCGATTGGTCCGACCAGCATTGGACCTCCTTCACAGCGATTGGTTGCTGCTTCAGTCTCTGCCTGTAGGCGGGGAGTAGTTGGATCGAGCGGTGATCTGATTTGCCGAACGGTGGGCGGAGGAGGGACTTGTAGCCGTCCCGGAAGGGGGTGTAGCAGTGATCCAGGATTCGTTCGCCCCGTGTGTTGCTTGAACAACACTGAAGTAGTCAAAAAGCTCTTCAGTGGCAAGGCGCCAGGTGTGGATGAGATTCACCCTGAGATGCTGAAGGCTCTGGACATTGTCGGGCTGTCGTTGCTGACACGCCTAGTCAATGTAGCGTGGAGGTCGGGGACAGTACCTGTGGAATGGCAGACCGGGGTGGTGGTCCCCATTTTCAAAAAAGGGGACCGGAGGGTGTGCTCCAATTATCGGGGTATCACACTGCTCAGCCTCCCCGGGAAAGTTTATTCCAGGGTGCTGGAAAGGAGGCTCCGGCTGATTGTCGAACCTCAGCTTCAGGAGGAACAATGCGGATTCCATCCTGGCCGTGGAACAGTGGACCAGCTCTTTACCTTCGCAGGGTTGTTGGGGGGGGCATGGGAGGTTGCCCATCCAGTCTACATGTGTTTTGTGGACTTGGAGAAGGCTTATGACCGTGTCCCCCGGGGAATCCTGTGGGGGGTACTATGGGAGTATGGGGTACCGGGGCCGTTGGTACGTGCCATTCGGTCCTTGTACGAACAAAGTGCGAGCTGCGTCCGTATTCTCGGCACAAAGTCAAGCATGTTCTCAGTGACAAGGTTGTCCATTGTCACCGATTCTGTTCGTGATCTTCATGGACAGAATCTCAAGGCGCAGCCGAGGTGAGGAGTGTCCGGTTTGGGGACCTCAGAATTGGCCATCTCTGCTCTTTGCAGATGATGTGGTTCTGTTGGCTACATCAGATCGTGACCTCCAGCATGCACTGGGGCGGTTTGCAGCCGAGTGTGAAGCAGTCGGGATGAGAGTCAGCACCTCCAAGTCTGAGGCCATGGTTCTCTGCCGGAAAACGGTGGAGTGTTCCCTCCGGGTTGGGAGTGAGTTCAAGTATCTCGGGGTCTTGTTCACAAGTGAGGAGCGGGACATGTACAGACGGCTTGGTGTAGCGTCTGCAGTGATGCGGGCGCTGTACCGGTCCGTTGTGGTGAAGAGGGAGCTGAGCCGGAAGGCGAAGCTCTCGATTTACAGGTCCATCTACGTTCCAACCCTCACCTATGATCACGAGCTTTGGGTAGTGACCGAAAGAATGAGATTGCGGATACAAGCGGCCAAAATTAGTTTCCTCCGCAGGGTGGCTGGGCTCAGCCTTAGAGATAGGGTGAGGAGCTCAGACATCCGGAGGGAGCTCGGAGTAGAGCCGCTGCTCCTCCGCATCGAAAGGAGTCAGCTGAGGTGGTTCGGGCATCTGATTAGGATGCCCCCCGGGCGCCTCCCTTTGGAGGTTTTCCGGGCACGTCTAACTGGGAGGAGACCCCGGGGCAGACCCAGAACCCGCTGGAGGGATTATATATCTCGTCTGGCCTGGGAACGCCTCGGGATCTCCCAGGAGGAACTAGAGAGCGTGGCTGGGGAGAAGGAAGCCTGGGGGGCTCTGCTTAGCCGGCCCCGGATAAGCGGACGAAAATGAATGGATGGATGGATTACAGTATATACTGTATACAGTGTACGTAACAGTGAGTGTTGTACCAAAATGGTACATTCCCCGGGAACACCCCGACTACTGTGCAATGGTAGCGCTAGCCTTCTCTCTTGGTGAGGAATAATTAGGAAGTACCTGTAACTTAGCAAACAGTTTGTATTTAATGCACTTATTCATGTACCAACAAAAAAAACTACAAAATTAAGTTCCATGTATCTAAAGGCAAAACAATCTAAAGATTCAGAGTTTTTCCATAGATTGTCTTCTGACCTTTGCTGTGCAGGTTGTTCCGAGCCCGAACCATATCCAGGTCGTCGGGCAGAACTCCCAGAATCCTCAGCGAGGTGTAGCTCAGAGCAGTGCCAAAAACCGTTGACTTATCTTCTATATGTCTACACCACAAAAACACAAAACAAAACATAAGTATCTTTAAACATATTTAAAACACTGCTTCCCTGGAGTAACATAACCTTTTATATTATTTTACAAATAAATGGGTTTCAATGCTTAATTTACTCAAAACGATCACAGCTTCATTATAATAAAAATAATAATACACTTTGTATATCACATTTTATACCGTACATGCAGCTCAAAGTACTTTACATTTACAAATAAATAAAATAGATAAAACAAACAAAAAGCTAAACAAGGAGCACAACACAGAAAGGGTAGAAAATTAAGTGCTTGGCATTTCAGAGAAAGCAGGCCATTTAAGATAACAAATTGTCATTTAGAGGCATAAGAACTGTGAGGCACACATATTGTAGGAAGTGGTGCTAGCATAAAAAAGGCTTGAGTTTCAACAGAGCCTGCCTCTCTCATTAAGCCCTGTCTGACCACCTGCATGATGTTCCAAGGTCCATGCTGTGTGGAGATAAAGGAACACTTACAGTCCCCAGCCTCCATCGGGGAGCTGCACTGAGCGCAGGTATCTCTCCATCTCCTTCCTCCAGGCCTCTGGCAGTGGGATCTGAGCCACGTGGCAGGTGATCAGGAGACCTGAAGAGAGAGTGCACACACACACACACACGCACACGCACACACACACACACAGTGAGGGCCTGATCCCTGATCCATGCCCCATATGACTGCAGTGCCGGTAGTATCGAGGAAACTCCGCCCCCAACCAGGGCCTCTCATTGCCTCTGCCCAGGACCAATTAAGAACCAATCAAGCCATAGTTTGATTGGTCACCGAGAACAAAGGCCAGGCAGACTGGCTTGGCCAGAGGACAGTGGAGACCAGGACGGTCCACTGGGCCAGTCTCAGGTTAAGTGGCCTCTGGCCACCCTGTTTGAACAGTTTTGACTTTGTTGTGGATTTACTGGGAGTGGGAAAGCATGGCCTTGTTGGTGGATCCCAAGGTGAAGACTGAGTTGCATTTTGTGTGCCTCCCCTTTCCTTACTTTATTTTGGAATAAAATACCTGAGTTTGTTATGCTGCAACCCTGGTTTCTGTCTGCTTATTCCAATTGGTCCACACACTACACTGTCTCACTAGGCTGGGCTGGGCTGCCACAACACACACACACACACGGTACATGAGCATCTTTCTCCTAGTAAGAACACTTCCAATGGAGAGATCATCCTCATCAGCATCACCCATCATCTAATACTCATCATGCCTGGGGCCGGTGTTGTACCTGGCATCAGGAAGAGGGGTCCTCCGTAGTCCCCGGCCCAGTGGCCGTCCTCCCCCTGCAGCTGGCTGTGGAAGCCCATCCCCTTCAGGGCCGCGTCCACCGCCGTGAGGGCTGCAGGCGACGCCCCCACAAACTGACTCTGTTGGCACAGCAACAAACAAGTTTTGAGTCGACTTTATTTGGAAAAAAAAGGTTTGAACCAAAGAGCTGTCAAATTAGGGACACAATAAAAACATAGTGCATACACCAAAAGTGCATACACCAAAAATGGCTAACAATAAATAAAAGACAAAATAAGATCTGTGCAAACACAAAACCCACCCCAAAGGCAATAGTTTTCCCATTCTGCCACAAATGGTTTTGTTCTTAAGCATCACCATCTCCTGCCAAAAAACCTACTTTAGGAAAAAAGTATATGCATCTGGCTTCTTAAGTAAAATATGAAGGCCCTCTGCATTTTTATTATTATTATAATCCAGCATTTTTCATGCATCTAAAGTAGGTGTAACTGCAGCCAACTTTGATAGTAATTTGTGTGAAAATAAAAAAATATAAACGGTTTTTTATTTATGTAGAAAACAACATCTTCATTTGAGCATTGACTTTCTATCTTCTCTGTGGACAGAACTCCATCTCTTGTTGACTAACTCCATCTCTTGTTTACAAGCTGTCACTCTGATAGAGACTGGCCAATTAGAGATGTGCCTTACATCTTATAGTGTGGGTCCCGCCCATTAGACTCAGCGCAACAGCAAACAAAACCTTTGGATTTGCAAACAAAACTTTTGGATTTGTAAACAAAACTTTTGGATTCCCAAACAACACTTTTGGATTTGTAAACAAGGATTTTGGATTTGCAAACAAGGCCTTTGGATTCTAAAACAAAACTTTTGTAATCACATCAATACATTCGGAATCACATAGTTTACTTGCAAAATATATTTTTTTTATTTCAGTGTCGATTATGGTTTTGCGCTCGAATAAATATAAATAAACCAAATCCCAAACATTATAAAATGTATCCTTGTCCCAACACCCTCTGCAGTAATATTCTGGGATGCCATCTTCACTGTTGGAAGAGTAGCTGGTTTGCAATACAAGGGAAGACAACATGGAAGTTTGGTTTGGGGGCCCCATCTAAACCACGCCCACTGGGTACCTTTGCCCCGAGGATGCGGAGCTATCCCAGCCTGTACAGACCACACCCCCCGGCTACCTTTGACCAGAGGAGGAGGAGTTAAAAAAAAGCCTGTACAGACCACACCCCTGGCTAACTTTGCCCCGAGGAGGCAGAGTTTTTCCAGGTCACAAATGACGTAAATTACGTAGTTGGTGACCGGGGAAAACGGCAGATCTCTAATGCGGATAGATAGAGATAAGTTTAAACATCGCCATAGTGGTCCTTTAAAGCAGAGCGAGGGATGCTTCGTGATATAGAGTTGGACTGTATATTTACAGCAACTACAAGAACGTTCCTGTCTAATTCCCATCTCATAAACTGACTGGTGAATATTTTATTTAATTAATTTTTGAGCAGTTACGTTTTTGTCGCAAAGACTATATATTCCCCAGACTATTAAACTGTTTGTAGCACTTCTTTAGTGTCAACACTCTTCTATATGACAACACAACAAGCTACCACGTGGTTAGGGGGGGTGGTGTGTGTGTGTGTGGCCGTGGTGCTCTGCGTGTGCGCGGTCACCGTGTCCAAGCCGAGGGAGTGTGCCTCCAACATGGTTTGTTCTCTGGGGTCTGGGGTCTGCCCGTCTTCCACATAGCACCAGGTCTGCCTCCCCTCCACGTTGGACAGCCTCCAGCGGCTGAGGTCCGTCACTGGCTCCGTCCTGTGGGGCCCCCCTCGCCGTCGGAGATGCCTGGCAGAGGAGAGGAGAGGGGTCACTTACACTGGGGGGCCCCCCATCCCTTTTAAAAAAGCTTATTCACAGATAAAATAGAACTTTATTGACCCCAAAGGAAATTCTTGTGCCAGATTGCATAGCAACAGAATAATAAGAATAAGTTGAATAATTACAAATAATAGACCAGATTTACAAATGAAATATCAAAATATAGGTAAGATAAGATGTTCAGTCAGCAAAAACTATTTGAAACAAGAAGTATTGCACATGATATAAAGAATATTCAGAATATTGCACATAATTATGAAAGGCAATGTAGCATGGTCATATAGCGAGGATAATATGTGATATGTTTTAAGCTTTAATGTGATCAGATGTTCTGCAATGTAATTACAGAAGAAACAAATCCCCATTGTCCAAATAAAATAAACCACATTTCAACATAAAGTGACACTCTGCGGGAGAGGCTGGCTGGTGATGATAAAAGAGCTTCACTTCTAATATCAACTCAAGCAGCCAATTCCTTATAAACTTTAACTTTTTTTTTTTGTTCAATACAAATACGTGAAACAATACTTACGTTCCCTCAGTCATGATACTGACCACCTGGAGCGAAGGACTCTCTCTCGTTCACCACCGTGGTACGTCGGCCCCGCACGATCACTCGTCGTGCCGAATGTAGTTTTTAGAGGAAGAGCAGATGGATTTGCCTGCGATGCCCTATGGAGGACTACGATTTCCCGCCTGCGACAACGCGGTGCCTTCGATAGTGAGCAGAGGCGCAGGCGAGCCAACCGGGAGCGTGTTGGGGCGGAGGCAAAGGGGCGGGTGGCCTTCTGATAACCCTCCAATCAACGGGGGCCGTCGCCGTGAATGTTACACTGGGAAACCACTCATCTGAGGCTGTGTCGTCTGGTAACTGACACCAGACTCTAGCTCCTAAGGAAATGTAACACTCAAAATAAATGGTAGATGATAATAATAATAATAATAATCATAATAATCATCATCATCAATAATAATAGTGATGATAATGATGATGATGACAACAACAATAATAATAATAATAATAAAGTAAATACACAGCTCTCTCATCTTGACAGTCGGAGTAACATTGTTCTCTTCTTCCTATTTTGTCTTTTTTGCCGACTTGTATTTCACTGTTCCGAGTGGCCCTGTGTTATGATGTACATGTGACAATAAAACACTTTGACCTGCTCCGTGCCCTATATTATAACTAATCCAATCCTTTTTTTTTTTACCACATTAACTATGTTTAAAGAGCCAATAAGCCCACAACCCATGAAACACAGTTTCCCACTTGCCCAAAAGTGATCCCAGCTCCTACTGTGCGGCTGAAATCTTATTTATCCCTCAAAATGACTAACCCAATCCTAACCCTAAACCTAATCCTATCCCTAGCCCTAGCCCTAACCCTAACCCTCTTGCTTACAATTTAACCCTAACCCTAACCCCCACCCTAATCCTAATCCTAACCCTAACCCTTACCCTAACCCTCACCCTAGCCCTAACCTTAGGCCAAGCCTTTACCCTAATCCCAACCCTTACCCTAACCCCAACCCTGATCCTAACCCTCACCCCAGCCCTAACCTTAACCCTAAAACACCTTATTCATGCATGGTTTTTAGATTTTTTCCTTTTTTTCCCAAATTTTTCGGTTTTGTTCTATTTCCTTATTCAAGCACTTGTTCTATGTTAAGCTCTTACCATAACCCTTACCCAAACCCTAACCCTTACCCTAACCCTAACCCTCACCCCAGTCCTAACCTAAGCCTCTACCCTAACCCTAACCCAGGAAAGGGAAGGTGTCAGTCTGGTTAAATCCTGAAAAAGGGAGTACCCTGCCCATGGCCTCATTTCTCATCTTTAAACCAAGCCGATGTTGCAGGCCTGACCCTAAATTGAAACATATGTTTTGTTTTTTTATATATATAATAATAATAGGGGTATCAATAACAAAGATTTAAAAGGTCTTTGACCTGTGCCTGTGCATACCGAATGCATTTATGTGTTACGGTAATAGTCCCCTAACCTAACCCTAACCCCAATACCCCTAAACCCAACCCAAACCCTATTTCCAACCCTAACCATAACCCTAGCCCAAACCCCAGCCCTAACCCCAATCAGACTCTGGTTGGGGTTATGCTCTGCAGACTCAGGACTTGACCCTGTGTCTGCAGAGCGTTAATCTTGAGCTCTGTCCACTCCTCCACAGGGACCACACTTTCCACACAGTTTTTCGGTTATATTTGAACTTTTTTAATTTTGACTTGAACAAGAGTCTCCAGAGCTATCCATCTATCATGAAAATCTAACCCGATGTGGCAAAGCTTCTGCCATGGAAATTGGCAGGGCTTGAACATGGGTCTCCAGAGTGTTAACCTACAGCTCTGTCTGTTGCTCCACAGGGATCACAGTTTTTCCAGAGGTTTTATTTGACGTAACAATTGACATGACAGCATTGAGTTTAAAAGTTTACATGAGACAGAAACCTGAAGCCCTAAACAAAATGTTATAAAAGGCTTTGATGGAGTCAAACATGAGGAGGACTTGTACCTGAGTCTCCAGGGTGTTAACCTAACGGTCTGCCCACTGCCCCATAGAGACAACTGCAGTGACTGACAGAAACCCTCAGCCCAAAACCCAACCCTAATATGAAACCCTGATATGATGAAACTCTAACCCTCATATACAACCCTAATATGAAACCCTAAGTCTAAAGCCAAAGCCTTATCACCTAATATGAACAGATAACCCTATTAGGAAACCCTAAGAGCACCAACCAATTATGAAACTCGTTCTATTAGCCGCGTAACTATGAATGCTCTAAACAGATCTATTCCTAACTTTATATACTACAGCGATATATTGTCTCCTTTCCTTTCTCTTTTTCTCACCTTCTCCAGATGCAAGTTTGCAGAGAAAGAATTAGATAAAGCACTTGGTTACTAAGACGTGTGCCCGTGCGCTATCCCCTAGTTACCACTGGATGATGCCCTTTCCCTAACCCTAAACCTCATATGAAACCCTAATAAGAAACCCTAAATCTAAAGCCAAACCCTTCTATGAAAGCCTAAGTCTAAAACCAAAACATAATGAGAAACCCTACCCTACCCCTTTTATGTGATTACCCTTTAGGATTACTTTTTTAGGATTACTGTTTAGGGGATTATTTGTTTGGGGATTAATTATTCAGGTCACATTTTGGGGATACTTTTGGGTTTTTAAGGTTACTTTTACCACCTAGTATGAAAAGATAACCCTATCACAAAACCCTAAGAGCAAACCCTTCAGCCATGGAAAGTGGCAGGTCTGCAGCTTTGTCCGCTGCTCCACAGGGATCACACTTACGGTCTTTCTATCCATCCATCCATCCATCCACCCACCCATCACGGTCTTGTCACATTTTATGCTGCATGCTTGTAGTTCTGCTGTAATTTGTGTAGTTTACATTTGGTTATCAAAGTCTTCTCATAAGTCATCCAGCAAGACACCTGTAGCCTACTATGTGAAAGTGAGTTTACTATGTGAGCCTGAGGATAGAACAAAGTGGCTCTATACCAGTGACCAATTGGTCCATCCAAAAATACTCATACTTTGGGGGTATTTGTGATGGGTGGTAATAGACATTTTGAGGGAAGAAAAACACTTGGAGAAAGAAGGAAAAAATTATTAACTTAATTTATTAAGATAAGATGCAAGACGCAAATTTTCTTAACACCACAAAAACTTTCCAGTTGACTTCAGCAGTCTGATGCCTCTGCGGAGCTATCCTCTCCTAAATGCCATTATTGGCAGCAAAGATCATTATATTCTCTTTGTAAGTCGACTTACAAATGTACTCTTTGTAAGTCGCTTTGGATAAAAGCGTCTGCCAAATGCCCTCAATGTAAATGTAAATATTCAACCCAGCATTGCAAAGGTAGAAAGTCTGGGGAGACTATCTTTAAACTTGACTTTTCCTCTTCTTTTTTTTTTTAAATCCACTGCAGACCTTTGCCACTAGAGAGAGCTGATGCACTATTGTGTGTGTTGTACTGAGCTCCAAATCAGGTGCTACAGCTCTGCACACTAACTGTTATTCTGAGACACACACCTTAATGTACAAAAGAGTGTTTTATGTCCACAACGATCCTACAATTGTATCTTGGTGATGCACTTTTGGACTTCTTTATAGTGTTGTGTCCATCTTTGGATCGTTACTTTCATTAAGGTTCAATTAAATTGGACCTACATTATCTCACGGGCAATTATTACCTCAACGAATAAGTAACACATAAGTATCTAATCCTATCAAATGTCTTATCTGTTACCTTTTTATTGACTCATGCTTTGGAGACGCGACTTATAAACAGCAACGTCACAGATAATACACAGTGAATTTGCTACAATTGCTGTCCCCTGTAGCTATTTTAAAACCTAACAAATAAACAAAAACACTCAACCTCCCAGTGGAAAGACTCAACAAAAACCTTCAGTGCCTTTGCAGTGACCCACACTAATGTACTTTACTTTATGCACACACACACACACACACACGAGTAACTCATGGGGGTTTGAGCAATATCCAGCATCTGAAGAACACAGTGATGTTTACAGGAAGTGATGGCTCCACAACATGGAGGGCTTGTGGTCTTTGGACAGTGAGAGCACCAGGCGTGAGAGTGTTGCCAGAAGATAACTTGGAGAAAAGGTCAAAATAACAACATGACTAAACATTTACATCAACAAACATCTCTGACACCACGCTCGCGAAAGGTTATAGATTTCCAACAACGTGACCTAATATCCCAATGCAGATGTTTTTTTTAGATTGTTATTCTACAATTATTTGTCAGATCAAATAAGTCAGAAGATAAATTGCTGTAAACTAAATCAGTCATGTTCTCCTTGAGTGTAAGGATATAGTCATCCTTATATACTCCATTTAAGTAATCAATCGCCTTGAGGTGCTCTCAAGTAGCTGTCAATATCCAGCCTCACAAGATGAGAGAGAGAGAGAGAGAGAGAGAGAGAGCAAAGCAAAAGAGGGGCAAGACTTCAGAAATACAAAAACCCACCACAAAGGCCCCCTCACCTCCACAACGTTGTTCCAACATTGATACGTTGTTTGCGTTCTACACCTGTAGATGGATTCTGAGGTAACACTCAGGTTGTCGTGCATAGGTGTAGTGTCGATTGAAGGCAAAGATGAAATTCCAACCAATTTGCAACATTCACAATCACGTGACAATTCATCTGGCCACCCTTCAAGTTATCCTCTTGTGGCCGAACCACATCGGTTCAGATTAAACCGCGTCCTATGAGGAACTACTAGCAGCTACAGCCGTGGTGATGGTCAGGTAGTTAATCCAATCACCTGTCGAGCATTTGAAAGCGCTGACCCTTTTCCAAACAGTTTCAAAGGACGACTTCCCAGGTGGTTCTGTATAACAAACCATCCGGCCCGTCAGGTTATAACCGAGGATGTATGTTGACTAAACCTAACCAAGTAGTTGTGTTGTGTTGACTAACCTAAACCAAGTTGTTGTGTTGCCTAAACTGAACCAAGTAGTTGTGTTGTGTTGCCTAAAGCTAACCAAGTAGTGTTGTTGCCTAAACCTAACCAAGTAGTTTGTCTTTGTACTTTGTCGGTCTAAATATACTATACGTCACCTGACTTCCAAAAGACTTTCCCGTTGTTGTTTTGGTTGTTTTCCGATTTGTGGTTGTGCTTTGTTTTTTGTAGTTGTGGTCTCCTACATGTCTCTGTGGGAGTGTGTGTGTTTGGTGGCTGGCTGGCTTAATTAGCCTCACCTGGCCCAGTTTAGCCAGCCAGCTCACACAGCCTCTGTCTCATACAGAGGCTGGTGCAGTCAACCAGAACAGATATTCCCAGAGCATTTCAGTCACTGGACGGTATCGGCTACATGGCTTAAATCTTACCTACAGCACCTTAACAGAGAATAAGATCTGTTGAAGAGCATTTTCATTTTGCCAAACCTTTCCCCAAACCTTTCTTTTTGTTAGTGCACAATATTTGTCTCTCACGTCCTCTCAATGTTTCTATTATCAATACACAGCCTAGGGTTTGTGTTTGTATATAAACATGATTCAAATCTTTCCCTGTGGCACGGTAGAAACAATTCAAGCTCCCCGGTCCTCGTAGTGTGCGCAGTCCGGCTCCGATGGGATAGAGATTCCCAGATTGGGCTTGATGATTCACTTTTCCCGGGCAGCAACGCCTTCCTCTTCCGCTGGTCCAGAGAAACTAATTGCCTAGTCATTATGTCTGCAGTCTGCTGCCCGTGGCCAACCACAGCCTGGAAAAAGACATCATCTCCGCAATTGGCTACCTTTAACAATGTCCTTTAGGCGTGATTGGTCTATTTTGTTGTGTGTGTGTGTGTGTGTGTGTTCAGTCTCTGCCTTGTTATCGTGGAAAGATAACACGTTGACGTCATAATATATTATATATTCGCGCCCCACAAACATGGCCGCTCACTTCGCCCACAGTGGCCTTTCGCTCCTGCATTCATACAGGAAAATGGAAAGTGACATTTCCACCGCATCCACTCTCTGACCTTCAGCGGAAAAAGGCTCATGCCGTTCCCATTACTATTGGGCGTTATCGCAGGGAGATGCAAGACATATCTTCCAAGGCCGCATGCCGTGGGTTGAGAACGCAGATGTGGCTATACGATCGGCCCTGACCCCTGACCCCGACCTCCGCCACTGGTCCACCCGCCCCGCCCCCCGTGCTTACACTCCTCTCTGTCCTCTCCCTGTCGCTTCCTATAAAGGGATGGTTAGCAACCTGGGCCTGGAGAGCCTATAGTGGTACAGCCAGCCTCTGGGAACCCTGCTATTTGTGGGCGGGAGCCATCCACTCCATACTATGGAATTATGTAGCCATACATATCCAGGAAACGTGATTAGCCTATATTTATGGGAAAGTATAACCATGGTTTTTCTATAATGTTAAACATTATATTATATGCTCAACGACGTAATGAAGCAAGTATGGGACTACACACTCTCGCCCAAGAACACATACACACAGGCACACACACACACACACACATACACGTCCATCCTCTGACAGTTTTGTAATTGAGTTTAATTCTGTAATTTGCACTCGTTGTGAATGGCTCACTAAGTTAAAGCCCTGTGAGTACTGTGAATTGGCGAACTTTTATTTTGTATTTTGTGTCCGGTGTTTTTTGCACACATACATTAAACTTGTACAGGTGACTTTTGCTTATTTGGGGGGGAACATAACCTTTACAATGCTCTAAGCCTTTTGGTTGTTTTATATCTGCCAGAATGTCAACATATGCACACATTTGCTCTCAAAGTGTCCTTTCAGAAACCTATCGGAGAGATCACATCCAAACACATTAATGTTTAAAAAATAATGTTGGGGTTTTGTACATGAATCGTGTGACGAGAATGCAGAAGCAGTTCTCTTGGTTTGAAGGTTGCCTAATTGCACTTGTAACTATGTAATATTTAATATCCTTAATTTATGAATCCACATTACCCGCCTCCAACGAAACATGGCTGTATCTCAAGCAGGACTTTTTGAGTCGCTCCAGTGCTTTTAGCCACGGCGCAGTGAGGACAGTGTTAGGGCGACGGCGTGTGCCTTTGTAACTCTGCACTCCACCATCCCAATATTTTGAATTCCTCTCTCCGTTAATATGTGCAGCGATGTTGTCACTGTGCCCCTCCGGCAGCATCGGCAGTCATCACAAAGCACGGCTCGGCCCTGTCCCAGAGAAACTAGAGCAGTGGGGGAGTCCACCCCAGGAGGAGACACCACTTATAAGCTACACTCTGCTCCATGCATCGCCAAGGATGGATGGATGGGTCTGTCTGGGGCCTACTCAGGAGGCTGGCCGATTGTATTAAAGTAGGCCCTCACCTACCTTGACTGACAACAGAGAGAGGATGTGGATTCATAAATGAAGGATATTAAATATTACAAAGTTACAAGTGCAGTTAAACAACCATCAAACTGAGTTTTTGTCACATGATATTCGTATACAAAACACTTACTTAATTATTTTTTAAACGACGTCACATACAAAACGTGTTTGTATGTGACGTCTCCAATAGGTTTCTGAAAGCACAATTTGACAGCAAATGTGTGTATACAGGGACATTCTGGCAACAGTCAGTCAAAGTAGATGTTTGTCCACACAAAACAAAATATGTCTCACGATACAATACAATAGACATATTTTTTGAGTAATGTAAAATGTAATGCATGTTATTCAACATGCTGCAGTTTCGTACACCCTATAGCCTGCCATGGACCATTATACTGAAGACCCCCCCAAAGCAGTGTTTTCTCTTCACTGTGTTATCACTGAGATCCCAGGGCATGTTTGATGTTGAGTGCTTAATGTTGCAGAAATCCACGGTTCTCCTGCAGTGTAATTAAACATAAACACAGAGCATACATCAGGAGCCCATTTAGTAACCCGACACTAACCATAAACATGAGGACAGAACCCTTCCTGGCAGAACACACTTCCTGATTGGTTGAACATTTTCCAAGGGATTGTCGACATAGTTTCATCTTTAATATTTTAGCTCTTCATCAGGGACACAGTTACAAACTTGAAAGACACTTTTTGTTTCCAACGTGATTGAAGAAATCCTTTATTTCAAAGGACCAAAGTAAAATATTTTGAACAAGCAGTCATAAGACATGGGTCAAAAAAAATGACATAACCGTTATAACATTTACATTATGTCCTGTTAGCATGTTGCTACCGTGGCTAAGCACATAATCACAAAATGAACCTTTCTCCAAACGTAACCTATAACATTACAGGTCTCAGTAGTATGGCACTGTTATCAGACTGATGCAAGATTCCAGCTGTATCGTGATGGGAGACTAGTATTTATAATAATACAATCCAAATCCAGGTATAACTCCATAAGCAGCAGTGTGTTTAGAAATAGTGTTTAAAATGAGTGAATAGACATACATCTATGTACATGTACCTGTATTTCTTAAAACAGTATTTGTTTGCTTTTTTTTAATTTTTTTTTTTACACATTTTCTTCTTACATTTCTAACAGGTCACATCAAATCAAAATAAATATTTCAAACATTTCTGTTGTAAAAGAGAGAAATCCAGAAATGATTTTCTGAATTCCTGCACTCGTGTGTCACATTTCAATGGATAACATAATATCAATCACATTTATAGCAATACTAATGACAATTGTAATATCTAGGCTGTATGAAAATCTCTTTTCAGCAAGTTTATGATGAAATAGCTCTGTTTTGCGTAATTTCCCCAAATGCTTGCTATGTACATGAAACATTAAAAACTATCAGAAAAGAGTATTTTCTTGGTGTGTGTTTTAAATGTCTGTACTCACATTTCGTTTTGTGATTGTCTTGTCATATATAGGCATACTACTTCCTGAATTGACATTACTCCAATTGTACCATCATGTAAAGAAAACATTAGAATAGACCTACTTAAAAAAACATACTACGATTGCATTGTACTCTCAAGAAATAAGAACCAATGCACTTCATTTTGACCAAAAGAAAATCACACAAATGTATTTTTTTTTAATCTCAAAATGATGTGCTAAACAAATGAAACAAAACAAAATGTTGTGGTTACATGGACATGAATAAATATTTACAATGGAAATCAAGTGTTTGTAAGTTTGACAGTCTCACAGTAAAACATTAGCACTGTAAAAAAAAAAACCATGCCGAGGTACCAGATCAACAAGTCCGACAAAAAAGCTAATTCCAGCGGGAGGAAAACAAAATCTATGCTATCAATCTTTTAGGAGTGTTTTCACTACAAGGACGTCAACTTGTTGTCTGAATGTTACTTCAGAACAAAATACTCAGTTGCTAACGCTAATGACTAACCGCTAAAGACTTCATAAACAGTTGCTTGGGAAATTAAACAAAAGCAACGTCAGGTTCTGTTTCTTGAAAACCTTAACTATATTCATAACTGTGGTAATCTGCATTAAGTTGGGGAGGTGGAGGGGGGGGGGCTTGAAATAAAGTGCAATGTATTTCTAGCCATAATTTCACCGTGCTGTACCATTCCTACTTCAGACATACGTAACCTAATCTCATCGTTCTTTGTATAACAAAGACTCAACCAACTCTTGAAAAAAAAAAGTTACATTCCTGTTTCACGACTCAAACCACTAGTGATGCTCATCGCAAAAAAAAACCCCTATAAGCAACAAAAATAAAATAAAACACATCATCATGCTGGCCATGACAACTTGACATGTGATGGAAGGTGGAATCTCAGGGTGGTGGGTGGGCAGGGACTCTGGAAAGCACACTGAAAACAACGGACACACTTCTGGTCCTCAAAATGGTGGAGACCTAACCCACGCTCTGACTGCATTGTTGTAAACAAAGGACTTAAATGATAATGCTATGTACAATGCAAAATATGACTTTCTCTCTCTCGCACACACACACACACACACACACACACACACACACACACACACACACACACACACACACACACACACACACACACACAAATGCTTATTTTTCCTTTTCACATTTCTGAGTTGAAGTAAAAAGCCTAGTTGTTAGGGTGTTTATAAACAAGACAGTGTAATGGCAGCATACTGGCTTCTTCCCTCGGTCAGAGGTAGAAGCCTGTGACCTGTGGGTCTGGGAGGCTTGGTAGAGAGTCAGGGTCTGGCATCTGGCCGTTAGGGGGCGCTGCTGCATTTCCATTGGGCAGAGTGCAGTTCCCCGCGTAAGAGCTGTTCAGGATGCAGCCATTTTCCATCTGCAGAAGTCAAAACCAGGTCAGAGAGGGAGGGAGAGAGGGAGGGAGGGGTGGTGGTTGGCGATGTCACATGTGCTCTAGTGTCAGTGAAATGTAATATGCTTTTTCTTTTAATGACACACATTTTGCTCGGCATCCAACCTGCCATTATTGGAAAATGTACGTTACATTAAAAATAAATAAATAGTTTCAGATAAAGGAGGAAAATACAGAATCCATATCAGACATGATAAAATATGAATCCCCGAAACTCAGTAATAATATGAATAATCTAATCTAAATTCCACTTAATAATGGTGTCAATTATGTTATTATTCATATAAATCACTAATCATTCATATTATTATCACTACAACAGGATATACCACACACAAAAAACAATAGCCTTATCTGTCCATGTTGCTCTATATACAGATTATTACAGTGTATATTGCAGACATTGGTACTGACCTGATTTGACCTATTGACATTAACTGTCAATCTGTTGTCTATTTATGTCTGGATCAATAATTGCAAAATAATTTGTAATTTATATTCCCGGAAACAAATGTTCTAAGAACTTTTCTTAGAACTTTTATGTTCCAAAAGTTCCAAGCCTGACTTTTTGTTTATTTGTTTCAATGTATTTGGCTGATGTATAAATCACCCAAGATGCTGTCAAAACTCAAGGAAATTAACCCATTTTACAAGAAATGATGATAAATGAGATGAATACCACTGCCCAATTTATCTAGGTAGCTGTTGTACCTCCGCTACAACAGCTAATCGTACACATGGTTCCTTCAACCGATATTATTAATAACGCTACCTTTTCCATTTACCATACATACAAGATTCAATATTAAAGATTAAAAAAAACTGAACTGAACTGAAACTTAAATAGAAGGGGTAAACATGGCCATTACCAACCATGTTTAAAAACACATGTAACAAATTCATACACACATTGCTACGACCCCCTGGTCTAGGGGATAGAAGGGGTAACATAAAGACACACACACACACACACACACACACACACACACACACACCACATCATATGTCTCACCTTGCTGTGGTTAGGGTCATGGGTGATGTCCGGGGCCACCATCCCATAAGGGTCCAGTTGCCTGCAAGGCGTGTTCTCCCCCAGGATCTGTTCCAGGGTGGTGTTCGGGGCAGGGCATTGGGACAGGCCAGACAGTACCTGGGCCAAGGGTGGCGGGAAGTGCTGCTCCTGCTGCTGTTTTTGGTTCATCCTCTGGTAGGACGAAACCGCCGCCTCCACACCCCCATACA
This sequence comes from Coryphaenoides rupestris, assembly GCA_002895965.2. Classification (NCBI taxonomy): domain Eukaryota; kingdom Metazoa; phylum Chordata; class Actinopteri; order Gadiformes; family Macrouridae; genus Coryphaenoides; species Coryphaenoides rupestris. The sequence continues at coordinate 46,372 of PIJE02002089.1, read as the reverse complement.
GCCCGCTGCCATTGACGGTGTAATTCATGCTCTGGAGCTCAGGCATGGCAAAATCAATACAAGCGTCCAGCGAAGGGGCTGAGATGGGCACTTGGCCGTTGCTGTGGCAGGCGTTGGTGCTGCAGAGGTTCTCCCCTGGGTGGTTGCCCAGCCCAAAGTTCTGCCACTGGCCATTGTCAACGGGGTGGTCCGTGCTGGTACCGTTGGATGGACCGTTGAGATTATCGGCCTTCAGTTTGGAGTGGCACTGCAGTGGGAGCGGGCCCTGTGTCCTGGGTAGGTGCTCCTGCTGGAGGTAGTGTTGATGTGCTTGCTGCTGATGCTGCTCTCCACCCAGCTGCTGGGCCTTGCTGTTAAAAAGAGTTTGAGTGGCGGGACAGTGTCCCACGCATACAGGTATCCCTGAACTGGAAAGGATGTCCTGGCCTGTCCATTGTCCGTTGGTGATAGGTTGACTCTGTCCCAGGTAATCTCCATTAATACCTGAGTGGTTGTTCTGGTTGACCCAGTTCTGCCCCACCTTACCAGACCCCATGCTGAGATGCTGCTGCATCTGCTGGGACAGCTGGATGATAGGAGCCTGGCCCACCAGGGGAGGCTTATGGTGAGGGAGCTGGGTGTGCATGTAGGCCGGGGTACCTTCATGTGGTGATACTGCCGTGGTGGTCGTGGCGGTGGTGATGGGGGCAAGGACAGGAGGCACCTGTCCTCCGTCCTCTACCACCTCAGTCTTTGCCTCGAGGGAGTCATGGATGTAGGAGAGGATCTCGTCGTTGGTGAGGAGGTCATCCAGGGAAGGAACCCGGTCTGGATCCATCTCCACCCGGATCATGCGCTCGTCCAGCAGCAGCAGCTCCAGGTCCTCAGCGCTGAGTCCCAGACTCTCCAGGGCTCTAAACAGCTCCCCATTGGAGCAGCCCTCCTCTTCAGATGCTGCCATGTCCTGGTCCCCCAGGGAGAGGGAGTCCAGGGTGTTTAGAAGCGGGTCAAAGCTGCTTGCTGGTTCAGAGAGCCCTGGGCCACCAATGCCACTCCCAGGCTCATCCCATCCAGAATGAACACCTGGATGGGACTCTGATTCAGAGAAGCCCAGCTGATCCTCCAGGAAACTGCTGTGGAATGCCAGTTTGTGCTCCAGGGCAGGCTGGCAGACGTACACAGATTCATCCTGACTCATTAGAGCCCCCAGGAGGGACCCAGGGTCCAGCCCCTCCCTGGCAGCCCGCTCCGATCGGCTCTTCTTGGACTTGCTGCCGTTTTTCTCATGGATGCTGTCGCTGAATCCTGGAATGGGATGGTTGGACTGGTACAGCAGGGCTTCACCCGTGGCGTAGGTGAAGGGGAGGTGCATGGAGCGTTTTCGCAAGTGCTCGCCTCCCTCTTCCTCTCTATAGAGACAGACAGTAGCATCTGTTAAAAGTAGCACTAATGATTGTGTGTTAGAAAGTTCTGAACCTACTCTGTCAAAATAAGGGTAAAACCTATTGCATTGGAGTAGCAAATGTATGTCATACCATTTTAATTCCAACCAATTGCTTCAACTGCAGTTGCTAATCGGCGATTAGCCATTCAACTAGCGGCGTCAACATTGTCAAATGTGGTAATTGGTTCAAATAAAAACCTTCATTCTTTGGGCATACCATGGCACATAGTTCTAATCTCTAATCCTTTATTCACATGATCTTGTAACCTATACATCTAAATCGACGTATATTTTTTCAGAAACCAAACCATGCATATTATAGATGGACGACAAATTCCCCTTAGTTTGTTTTAAGTTGCGGGTCAGGAGGGGACGTACACGAGGGGCCGCTGTGTAGCGATGATGTAGTCTGGTTTGCCGTTCTTGTAGACCAGCCTGGCGTTGGCCTGGACCCATTTCCAGCGGTTGTCCTTGGTGAGCAGTCGGAAGACGGTGAGGCCGCTCTCCCCTGTCTTAATCACTGCAAACATAGGACACAGAGAAGTGGCGTTTAAGTGAGTGAATGAGTTCAGTAGGCATTTGTGTCATACTGTATGTGTGACTGTAAAACACTGAATGATCAGCAGATTGGGTCTGCAAAGAGTTCAATACTGACTCCCATTAAGACTAGTTAGGCAGTACGGTAGCATTGATAGCAGCATTTCTACTGGAACCTTTAACCTCCCAGGAACTACTTTTCAGGAAATAAAATGTTCCTTCAGCCTGTTCTTGTTTGTGTGTCCACCGTGGTCTAAAGTCCCCGGAAAAGTCAGCTGACGTATGAAAAAGGGAGAGTTGTTTTTACGTGCAACTAATGTCTCCAAAACATGGATATGTTAGAGAATGCTCCGAATGCAGACACACACGCGCACACGCGCACACACACACACACACACACACACACACACACACACACACACACACACACACACACACACACTAGTCTTCACTAGGTTAAATTAGGTTGAGGGTTGAATCCATCTGTCTTTTCCACCAGTGCGATTCTTATTGGAAAATTCTGCATACCGTAAATCCTCTAATAGTGCCTGTATTCCATTAAAGGCCGGTCTCTCATAATGGCCGGGGGCGTGGTCAACACTGACAAATAAAGGCCGTCCTCCAATACAGGCCGGGTCAAAAAGCGAAGAAAAAAAACGACGGTTAATACGGTAAACTCTTGGTGCGTGTTATACACCGGTAATGTAACTACGGTAGTTTGAATGACCTGTGCAAGCCTGAATGTCCCACAACACAACGTGTCTACGTAACACAGAGCTACCAGAGAAGAGAAAACAAACATGGCGCCGACCAGACAAAAGTTTGAGGTGAAGTTTAAAGAGACAGTTACCGTATTACGGTAATGTTTATTCCTCAGGGTTGTTTTATTTTACAGTGGCCGTAGTTTCTCTACGTGAGGCTGCGGTGCTGTTTTGTTATCATATTGTAGCGACCCTGGCCATTAATTACATGTGTTATGTGTATTCTGTGTTGTTCTGATGCAGCCGTTCCCGTGTGCGTCTATTGGAAGGTGTTACCTGTCAATCTGGGCGGGTGGCAAATCATAATGAAGTGGGAGGGGCTCGTAATAAAGGGGGAGTTGTTATGTTTTGAGCGGGAGTTTAGTGGAGTCTGGGTTTGGTTAGCGTAGGTTCCTGACTGGACATTCATTCTCTCACTTCGGGGATCGTTACAATATGTTATTTGCAGCTGAATCTTACTGTTTTGTTTGTTTTGTTTTTATGTGGCAATGTCTGCAATGTTTTGCAATAAAAGTCAGGAAATGAAGGCATTATGTCCATGAGAGTTTAACTTTAAGAAATAAACGCCTGCCTCTAATAAACGCCTGCCTCCAACAAAGGCCTGGTGCTCTTTGCGGCTCAGTAAATAAAGGCCCCGGCCAATATTAGAGCATTTACGGTACATTAAAGCGCTGTACAAATGACAGAGAAAGGTTCAGTGTTTCAAGCCCCACCTTCACCTTCAAAGTTCCTGAAATGAAACTCCTGAGCAGGGACTTTCTTAATAATTTAGACCCAGTATTCCTGCAGTGGAAATTAGTTCCCGTGTAAAGTTCCTGCGGTGGAAACATGGCTTATGCATGTGTGTGCGTGTATGTGTGTGTGTGTGTGTGTGTGTGTGTATCAGCGGTATTTCCCCCCTCAGTGTGTGGCTGTGTTGGTATATGGATCCTCTCTGATGGCTGGTTCATGTACTAGCGGCTCTGCAGCTTTGCTCAATCTGAGGCGTAATCCACTAGGATTACTTGGGAAAGCTGTCTGAACTCTCTGACCATCATCTTTGACCAGGTCATACTAGGCTTCCTAACTCATCGAGTATTGTCATATTAAAAAACAACAGAGCTCATTCCAAGCTGCAGAACTGGGGCACTATATGCTCAAACATAGAAGCGTGGGCGTGTGTGTGGACAAATTCCACAAGATATTATTCTTGATAGTAAACGGGAGGGAGGGAGGTGGGGGGGACCTATCCCCTTAAGTTAGCATATGGTGTACACACAAAATACAGTTTTCACTTCCTAGCGCCACAGAAAACATGAGGTCTTTTCTTGCAGTACTGTCAGAATAATTGTGCTGGTATGTCTTTGTGGTGACTCTTCTCTTGTCATGGTGTATCCTGGGTACTCACTCCTGATGTGGTTCTCGGCGCAGTACAGCATGTCTGCTGCGTGGATGAACTGGTATCCAGACCCTCGAACCCGCAGCTCAGCCTCGGTGTATCCCAGCACGATCTTCCCCCTGCACAACAAAGATCTGCGTGTTAAAACGTGTGCATTCGTACACACTGGGCTACTAAAACCAAAGGTATATTAGACTGGAAAATGTTGACACACTCCTTTTAATATAATTAAAGGGGCAATGTGTGAAATTATTAATTTAAAACATTCAAAAATGAACTACAATTATCAACAGAATGTGGAGAAGTAATTGTTTTGACTTTGTATTGTGTTGCAGCTAGAGCCGGCCTGTACCATCTTGTAATACCACTTTGTACCTCAAGAGGCGAGTGCTGTCACTGCAGCATCCTTATTCTAACCTTTTGTCAAACCATATCAAAAGTACACTGACAAATGTTATGCTGGCTCTAATTTACCGGATTGAAGGACAAAAACGTAGCACTGATTTACTGAAAACAACACCACCCAAGCTTCAGTTGGGTGGTGTATATGTGGGGAGGGGAAGAGGGAAGGAACTGTGCATTTCCTTGTTTCTTAAAATAAGTTTCAAGTATTTTTTTTATTGTAACTTCACAATTTACACGTGAGTATAAACAGTGAGTTAAAAACTTTTTGTGCAAAACGCCCGACAGCCGACAGTAATTATAGAGAATACAAAATAGAGTAAAATTACAAAATAGAAAATAGAACTATAAATAGAATTCTATATAAAATACGTAAATGAAATCTAATAACTATCATTAGTGGAGGACTAATTCCTATATCCTACCTTGTTGAAAGTAAGATGTTTATGTTTGTATTGCTATGCAACCTGGCACAAGAATTTCCTTCGGGATTAATACAGTTCTATCTTATTTACATTTACATTTAGGGCATTTGGCAGACGCTTTTATCCAAAGCGACTTACAAAGAGTGGCTACAATTGACATTTGCTACTTGATGTCTCTCTTTTAATGCATAGTACACCTTACATACATATGCATGTACGTATTTCTGTACATATTTTGTCTACGTATTTATAATTTTGTGAATTAAATCAAAACAACTTCAATAGACTGGGACACATTTTGCCATGACTATGAAGTGGAATAAACCCACAGGAACACACATTTATTCCATGAACACGCACATATTCCACTCAAATGCCTCCGGCCATGTTAAAACCCAATGGCGCAAGAGCTCCTTGCTGTGGTGTAACAGTGCTAAAGACTAAGCCACCGCAAGGCTAATCTAATCAACTATATCTGCGATATGTGAGTAAAGCCCAGAGGACATTCTGCTGGGTGCCTTACTTTGCGTCGCAGGCCATGGGCGTGAAGTCCAGCTTGTGCTTGGTCCTGAAGATCATATTCTTGGTCCTGATTTCCAAGATGGAGGGCGGCTGCAGAGGAGTGGCAATGGCGAACAGCGCCAGCTGGGCGTGCGCCTTGCCCCCGTTATCCTGCCGTTGGTTCTGGCCGTGTAAGAACTTGAGACGCCCCTGCAGGGTTAAAGCCTGGTGCCAAAATAAATGTGAAATGGGGAAATAAATGTATCAGTGGTTAGCTTGAGTAAAGAAACCTAACACCCGAGGGCAAAATTCCATTGCAGGAGCTGAGGAGCCGGGCAAAGTAATAACAGATAAAAAAGATAAATAAAACAAAAAACAATACTGCAGCCAAATGCAACAATGGTAATTTAACAACACTATTCTAACAATGCTAGTTTATTGATGATGTGTAAACCCATTGGTGTAAGATGCTTAACAACTAGGCTGCAGTAGATTAGACATGAGTCCCAGTACCAGGAAGCCGGAGGAGTTGTCCAGGAGACAGCGGAAGCGACACACAAAGTTCCTCTCTAGGAAGGAGGAGTTCTCCGGGGGGAGCTGCTCGGGGTTGTAGGTGACCAGAGCTGTGTTGCTATCATGCTCCATATCTGCAAAACAAAACCAACACATAAACAAACACGTGATGAAACCGTCTCTGTTTGGCCCTTGTTGACTCAACCTTCTCTCGTTGGATGAATGGAGACAGCTCGCTTGGATGTGTGCTGAAGCGTGAACGTTGCATTTGTGGTTCAAATTCAGAGTGATTGTTCCAAAGAATGAAACTGTGGTTCAGCCCTCCAATAGGCCCCTGTCTGTCTCTCTTTTGGTTTACATATGTGGTTGACATACATCTTCTACTACTGCAAAACAGAACTTATGCAATGCGGGCATTGTGTAAACATCAAATAAATATAGCCATGTGACTTCCCACCCAGATAAGGCAGACCACAGCGCCTCTAGTGAAGTGAAGTGAGTGTGGCGCTAGGTCATTACTGAGGTATGGGTCTTAACGCAGATGCCCAGGCCACGGGCGCAGCACCCCGGCCCTAAGTATCTTAAAGCACAGATCTGGGACCACTTCACCTCGTAAGCCACAGTGGAGATTAAGGGGTCATGTGACCTTGGCCCAGGCCAAGTGTCTTCTATCCCAAAGCCTGAACAGTGTGTGCTTACTACTGACTCGGAGGTGGCTGCAAGTCATGACAAGCTGAGGGAGCACAAAGAGTGCTCTGAATATAGACGGGGAACTGAGCAGTCCAACAGACAAACCTTCTGTTTCACAGGACAGAAATCCTGGCTTGAACCAAATGGATATTATTATACATAGTATTATTTAATCCCTAATACGTGTAGTAGATGGTTAACAACAATGACTGTTTGTATGTAAATACAAACAGACATCCTGGACTTACTGTATACAAACTCACTCACTCTTCTCAATCGACCTTCACACAGTTTATTTATTGTATATATATATATATGTCATGTATACATGCAAATCTCTTTTAATGGTGTGTTTTTAATGTGTCTGTGAAGCACATATTTGTAACCATGTGTTTTAAAACAAGCTATATAAATAAAGCTTTACTAAAAATATTAGATCGTAGAATGATATAACTATATTGTTTCTTTTTCCACCTTCTATCAAAGGAAAGGGTTCAGGTTTTCACTTTTCAGAATTTTTACTATTGTTTACTATTTGGAATGAATGTTGCTGAACTTGATGTCTGTCATAATCTTGCTATAATGCCAGAGTTACCAATGGGAAAAACATTTCCACCAGTGAAGTTAAGTTATTGCCGCGAACAAAGAAGAATGTAACTATTAATCTTTAACGCAAAAAAATAAGGCAGCCAGTGGCTCCATGACTTACAATGTGTACAATGTGCAAAACATTTCATGGTGTTTGAAATGTGCTCTGCATATTATCTAAACACATTTAAGGCTGCAGGGGTCAAATAATTGCGTGTGTGTGTGTGTGTGTGTGTGTGTGTGTGTGTGTGTGTGTGTGTGTGAGTGTGGTAGGCAGCTGTGTGGAATGGGTGTGTGTGTGTGTGTATGCAAGGGAAAGAGAACAATATGGGTGCGGCACAAATATGACACAAGTTTGAAAACTTCCCTTTGTACTGATCATATTTTGTATTCTTTTGAAAGGTTAATCTATTTTTTTAATATATTTTTAGGGCGTTTGTGCCTTTATGGGCCTTTATGGACAGGACAGTGAAGGATTGCGCACTAGCAGGTTGAGTTCCCCAACTTTTGAAAGGTTTATGATCTTTTGTTGTGTGTTGATGTCTGAACACGTGTTTTTTTGAGTGGCTCTATTTAAGTGATGATAGTATGATGATAGTCCAGTATCTGCAATAGCGGACAGTAGATAGGGTATGTCTTCCAGTCTTCCAGAATAATAATCGTCAACTGCTCTGATGTCTCTCCGTAAGGTTAGAAAGGCTAGAAGTCTGGGAATCCAATCTGTTGGGCATACAATGTCATCACCATGTATACCATTATCCGACCCTGGTGCATGCGTGTACACATACTGCATCACATGGTGCCTTTCATAAACAATCCACGCACACAACACATTGTGGCACATCTGCCTGAACATCTGCACACACACGATAAACATCGTGTGCGTTTGTGCGTTGGACATTGTGTGCAACTTGGATGCAAGCGCAGATACAATGTTACTCTCGCCATTGCACTAATGTTAAGAGTTATAGCGATAGTTACAGTCACAGTTACAGTTCTACTCATAGTTGTAGTTTGGGTAAAGGTTGTATCCTGCGCTGGGCATGGTAAGAGCTACACAAGAGCCCAGGGACACAAGAAGCAGACACAAGCAATGCCAGGTGATGTCCCTTCACAAAGCTTACACGGCACCTTCACAAAGCTTAACCCCCCTCATTAACAAGAGACTCAAGACTCACCTGTTCAGAGTTCACCTGGACTCTACATAACCCCCCTCCTTAACAAGAGACTCAAGACCCACCTGTTCAGAGTTCACCTGGACTCTACATAACCCCCCTCCTTAACAAGAGACTCATCGGTGAAGGCGGCCCAGTGAAGCGCCCGCATATCCTTCTTGTCGAAGGCGTTGATGTTCGCTCCTTTAGCGATGAGCAGGTTCACCATCTGACCATGAGGGGAGGAGCAGGAACTCTACATAACCCCCCTCCTTAACAAGAGACTCAAGACCCACCTGTTCAGAGTTCACCTGGACTCTACATAACCCCCCCTAGCACTAACCTGCGTGTTTATACGTCTTAACATTTATTAATGGCACTTAGCATTGTTGTTCGTTCTCAGATGTTGTAGCATGCTTAGAATTGCACGCCTGCCCAGCTACTTATGCAGACAACTTGGCAATTATGAAACTCGTTGTATTCGTCTCGTAAATATGAATGCTGGAAAACAGTAAGTCGCTTTGGATAAAAGCGTCTGCCAAATGCCCTAAATGTAAATGTAAATGTATAACTTGATTTTGTTACGTTGTGTTGCTTCAGGGATTTTTCTACCTATTCTTGTCTCTTTCGACTTTGTGCTTGAAGTACAAGCACAATACGTCTACGGTGATATAGCGAACATGCTTTGGGGAATTCTAGCCTAAATGTATGATGAGCCAGGGCTCCCATTCTCGCCTGTCTCCGCTTAACAACATATACTTGTACATGTATGAATGTGTCCAATATACTTTATGTATCCACCCCTTGTGTTCCGGTACGTTCTTACTGTTAAAATACTAACGCTACAGCATAGGTAAAAACCTCTCGTTGTTTCGGATTAATATAATTATTATTGTAATGTAATAGCATCTCCTTTTCTTAAAAAAAAAAGTCTAATATCTGTTTATTTAAATGACAGGTAATGTAAATTAGCGTCAGCTACAAATACTGAAATGCAGTGCATCAGACAAATTGTATCACGTGTCCCTATACAAATAAACCATACCAACTAACTAGCTAACTAACTAACAGATTCCTATGTGAGTCAACACAGTCATATTGTCTGTGTGCAGCGAGGGTGTCACTGAGGGTGGAGACTTAAGGCCTCTGTATGCTTCTTCGACTTCTACCTTGTATAGTTCCACAGAACTATTCTAGTCTACCCTATCGCTGAAGAAGGGGGCGGGCCCAGGAGGGCTTTTCGGATACATCGGATTCGGAGCATGGCGGGGAACGAAAATAACCCAACAGAAGTGTCGGAAGCTGGTTTCCGACGCATTTCGGAAGAAGCATACAGAGGCGTTGAGAGCGCCTCGGTCAGATACCTGGTGGAAGCCCAGGTACTCCTGGATGGTGTGGGAGGAGTAGAAGATGGTCCCGTCGGCGCTGAGGACCACGACGAAGCCGTTGAGCGCCTGCAGTGGACAGACGATAAACAAAAACAGCAACAACAGTGATAAATAAGAGTTTGTTTTTTAAGTCTATATCACCTTATGAAGAACAAAGTTTTCATGAAATAGAATTTACGTCAAATTACATTTTCCGCAAATCTAATTTTCTTTCGATGGGGGTGTAAACAAAGGGGGGGGGCCCAAGCAACACGGCGAGCTCTGAGTTATTATAATGGTTTGTATAATGCGTTGAGGGAATTGTTGGTACACCAAGAGAAACAACCAAAATATGTGGCTCCAGGATCGGGTCGAGTATGATCAGGAGCATACTCGACCCAGAGTGACCGCCAATGACACCAAGAGAAACACCACACAATGTCCCACAGAAGATAGTATAGACTAGTCAATCACCATCTTAAAGGGGCCCTATTACACCACCAAGTGTGAGCATGATTAGCCATTACGAGCCATTTCAAAATTGTCATGTGACTCACAAGTGGGAGTGTCCACCTAGATGTCTGCTGACTAGATCAGTTTACCAGTTGGTACAGTCCATTGGGTGGCTGGTGGTATAGTAGGGCCCCTTTAACATGAATACATAGCACTAGGTCGATCACAGCTCAGTCAAGAGGTATATTTATCGGGTATGTTTTTGTTACTAAACTGTATACTACATGTATTATATAAGACCTTGTTATTTTTAGACCTTGTTTCCACTGTCTCTCATGTCCCTTTGTAATGTTGCCACTTATGGCTGCCACCAAGCATGTGAGCAGATGTATGGCGGTCTGTGTACTACTGTACACCGAGATGCACAGCGAGCACGGAACAGAGTGGGAACACAAGACCTCGGCGGCTAATCAACACCGAGGAGGGTAGAGAAGGCAGAGTCGCTTGTTGTGTCAGTTCAAACAGGAACAGCTGGTCCCATGTTTCCACTTCACCAAGCACTCCAGAGCCTGCCCCACACAGCTCCACCGGCCCCTCCCTCCCACCCTCCCCAGTCCACCCCCCCCTCCCACCCATATGGGAACATTTTATAAACAAACACACAAAACAGACACCGAGAGGACAAGCGTAAACAGTATCTGCCACATGCATCATCCAGCACACTCGCTGTCCAACGCTGGTGTGTGGACATGCACAGGGAAGTTACACACACACACACACACACACACACACACACACACACACACACACACACACACACACACACACACACACACACACACACACACACACACACGCATGCACACACACACACACACACACACACACATGCATACACATACACACGAGTGTGCACACACACAAACACACACACACATACACACACATGCATACACATACACACGAGCATGCACAAATACACACACGCCCACACACACAGCAACCACACAAGCCCACAGTTTAGGCAAGAACCCAAATATAAACAGTCAAGTCATGCAAACGTCGTCGTCTCTTTGATTAATCAGCCTGCGGGGTTAGAGATGAGCAACGATGGATGGGCTATTGTCTGCGTGTGTGCTAATAACCAGTGATTCACAACCATTATATGCAACACACTTGCACTCTGTCGACATAAACAGAAATGTCAGGCCACTCTCAAGCCACTCTCAGGCGGGCCTCGCCACACGGTGAATGTTTTGACGTCATTCTTTGACCATAATAATCATTTACGAGTCATTCAACAGAGACACGTGCGCTGAGGTAATGCCAGAAGCACACGGAGTAGCAGCAAACCTTCCTCTAAACAAATGAAGCACTGGAAATGTGTGCTAATGTGACTCCTTTTTTTCCTTCTCCTTCTGGGCTGCCATTGACTCCTATGCCGTGCCGTGCTGTTACATAAACGAGGACGCCATCTTGTTTGCCTGATCGTCTAGTCATGTGTACTCAGTGATCTCACAGCTGCAAATGATTTAATCCGAGCATGAGCAGAAACCGCTGAGCGCAAATGATTTTCCCAATTGATGTTTGTTTTGGAAAAAAATCACCCCGGACTGACCAGCCGGTTCGGATTTCAAGTCAGAAATATGTATTTTATATCACTTCTGCGAAATGTGTTTTTGTGCTCTACAATATTACCAATATCAATGTTAATCCTGCCTATCCTTGCTTTTTGTTCTATTATGATATAACTTATGATTATGAACATGATGACCATTATTATTATTATTATTGTTGTTGTTGTTGTTATTATTATTATTATTATTATTACAACAAAGAAAGTGAAAGTCAGAGCACATGTGATAACGTAGGCCAACTGCCCATCCCTCCCGCTCCTGAATAATGGACTTGCCCGTGGCTCTCCCATAATGCACCAGCGCCGGAAGCCAAGCTGTCCGACTGACAGGTCGACTAAAACAAACACAGAGACTCTGACGGGTCGGACAAACTATCGCTCTCGCTCTCCTCTCCTCCTTGGCGGAGACAGAGACCCAGTTTTCCTCACCCTCTCTCGACTGGTTTTTTTTTCCTCTCCTTGTCCTCATATTGGCATATTAGGCTACGCGCGTCACCCGCAAAGTCTGAGCGCGAACCTCCCCGTGGCAGAGTCTGGAACTCCCACAATGAGCGCTCACAGCTCGTTAGCGGCGCGGCTATGGACGCATGGGCGGGCGAAGGTTGATCAACAACAACAAGGAAGTGTCTCCCATGGGCTCGGGTAGCGGGGCAGGGAGCAGGCGTTTTTCCAGGCCTGCTGGAATGCCAGCATGATGCACATAGGGAGGAACTGGACTGGAAAATCAATGATTTCTGTAGATTCCGAAACGCTGTGGCAGCCCACGCCACCTCTGCCAAGCCGCCCCTACCGCCCCGCCCCCCCCCCTCCCCCATCCATGGCACTCACCCTGGCCCATGCTACAGTACAGACTGCAGGGCACGCAAATGAGGCATGAATCAGGAGATATTTTTATCGGGTCGGTCTGCTCTCTTCTATGTCTGTAGCGTGTTTGTCGAGGCAGCGTGGACTGTAATACTATGCACGGGTTGCTTCATGCAACAACTGTCTTCGGGATTGGTGGTCATTCAGTTCAAATGCGTTAGTTAGTTAGTTAGATGATTACTTTCTTTGAATGGGAGATTTTTTTGGGGAGATATTTTGAGGTTTTGTTCGAATAGAATCCACATTTAGTAGGAACATCTTTTTTTCTCTCACAGTGGTTGATTTTTGGGCTTTGAACACTGCATTGGGAATAGTCCTGGTGACATGTTTATCCAGCAGTCCGCCTGACTCATGTGTGTAAACGGTCCACTCCAAACACTCAGACCTTCCCATGCAGTGAACCACTGGAGCAGACGATTCCGCTGCCCATCGGAGGTGCAGGTCACCGACGGATTTCCAGCAGTCCAAAATGTAAAGCAAGCAGGAACCACCAAGATGGAGTAAATTCCCTCACAGCTCACAGGGACCTAACGACAATAAAACTAAAACTAAAATATTAATACGAAATAAATGTTTCTTTAGTCCTCCTTGCATGCTCTGTTTTAGCCCTGTACGATATGTTGAGATCGCGCCGATGAAAAGCGTTTTGTTAAAGCTGCTGTAGGATTTGAGAGTTGTAAAGAGAGCACACATGTATAATACAACCCTAAATGCTCCCTGACTCCCTATGTTGCTCCACCATCATCGAAAAGAGTTGCATGCGTGCACCTGTGATTGACAGGCCAGATGTTTCCCCTGAACCCATCAGGGAGGAGAGAGATGCCGTGTTTGGACAGAAGTGAGCTGAGAGCGGTCTCAGAACTAAACGGTCTCATACGGAGGCAGGCGCAGGCCACCGCAACAGACGAAGTCTCACAGAGGAAGAAGCTCACTCACAAGTAGCTGGCGGACGGCTGTGGCATTTCTAACACATGACACTCAAATGATAACAGCACTTAAATCTAACCTAGAGCACCTTCTAATGACTGATGTTTATGCTTGTTTGGGGATCAGACTTGGTGGTGTTTGTGTACTTGTGATACTGACCTGCAGCAACAGCTCTCCTTCGGGCAGCCACGCGTCTGAGAGCCCCACCGCCTTGCTGCCATCACTGCTGGGGCCGCTGGGGGCCACACCGTTGCATGGGCTGCTCTTTAGGGCCACTGTAGATAGATAGATAGAGAGAGAGAGAGAGAGAGAGAGGGGGGGGTGGGGTGGAGAGATGAGAAAGGGGGAAGAGAAAAGGGGGGAGGGAGAGAGGAAAAGAGACAGAGAAACAGACAGAGACAGAGAAACAAAGAGACAGAAAAAGATAGAGGGAAGAGAGAAAATGAAGTGAGGGTAGACATGAGGGTAGAGCATGAAGAGAGAGAGAGAGAGAGAGACGGGACGAGAGAGCAAGAGAGTTGGACGAGAGGGAGTGGGAGCGGAGCGAGGGATGGAAGGGGGTCGGGGAGATTAGGGTGGGGTGGGGGGCAGCAGATTTAGTCCTGTAATAATGTTTGCAAAGCACTGCTGTGAATGTCATGAGGCCTTATGCTTGGAACACCAAACACGCCTGGCCCCCCAACCCATCAATCATTCATCCAGCCTCCAGCTCTGCTCCCCCCCCCCCCCCACCTTCAGTCGAAAAGCTCCCTTCCCAACAAAATCCTCCCCCCAGAGCTCTCAGGCATCTTTCAGCCTCTCAGTATTCTGACAGCCAAAATACACACACCAAAACACACACACCAAAACACACACACACACACACACACACACACACACACACACACAAACAAACAAAAGCGTGAGGCTTTGTTGTGAATCTGACATGGGATTAGTGTGCAGTTGTGCACAATTTAATTTGAGTTAGAAATGGGTCATTGGGGGTACATTTATACACCACAGCCTATTATATATACACACACACACACACACTTTATATATTATATATCATTCATTGCGTTCAAAGAATACTCAGATCATATCAAATGAGAGATTGCACATAGTAGTCAATTATTTTCTTAAACAGTCATATTTGAATAATCCCTTTCTTCTCTATTACAATCATTTCTTATGAGACATTGGGAAGAGTGGGTGGCGGTCGAGGCTCTCTCTCTCTCTCTCCTGCTCTCTCTCCCTCTCTCTCTCTCTCCCTCTCTCTCTCTCGCTCTCTCTCTCTATTTATTCAAGAGAAATACTTCCAGCACTTTACAGTGAGATGAGGAGACAACTCCCTCAGGCGTCACTATATTTGCACCGCTTGCTTGCCCTCCACCCCGCCCACTCTCCTCCTCCACCCCCCATCTCTTCCTCCTCCCCCCCCTCCCCCCCCCCCCCCCCCCCTCTCCTCCAACCCTCTCTCTCTCTTCTCTCCGCCAACGCCATCCGGCCCCACTCTCACTCAAGCCCCCGCCCACTACCTCCTTATCCATACGTGCTCATTGGCCGGTAGCTTCCGGCAAGGCTCTCATCCATACCCAAACGGAAACAAGTTTTCTCCTTTTCACCGCTAAATTGCATCTCGCCTTCTCCGGTTAAGCCCATGGCTCCGTGAATGTTTGTGGGCTGTATTTGAAATGAGCCATTCAGACATGGGAGGAGAATCGGGGGTGGGGTGTAGAAACCGTTGTTGTTGTGCACAACAAGTGTAGCATCAACAAACACTGTACGAAGCATCTGGGTAAACAACAGCAGCATTTTGACAGGCCCTGGCGTTCAGCCCCGCCTCTGAGATGATGAGGGGGTAA
The DNA here is from genome assembly GCA_002895965.2 of Coryphaenoides rupestris. Taxonomy (NCBI): domain Eukaryota; kingdom Metazoa; phylum Chordata; class Actinopteri; order Gadiformes; family Macrouridae; genus Coryphaenoides; species Coryphaenoides rupestris. The sequence goes on along the minus strand of PIJE02002089.1, from coordinate 30,909 downwards.
ACCGGCTGACTTTGTAGCCCGACTTGGACGGTGCAATACAGGCCCTGCTGCTGCAGCAGCACAACAACAACACAAGACTACCGCTGGGGCAGCTGTAGACTAAGACTAAGGCTGCAAGGCTAGGACACACGCTATCAAACGACAGATGACAGAACTACACCCTCGGACCGCCGTGATGGACTCAGCGCGCTTCTTAACGTCATTAAATAACTAGTAGTACTTAGCATTGTTTAGCATATTGTATGTTCTTAGATGTTGGTACTGCACTCAGTATGGCACGTCTGCTCTTATCTCAGCTATTATGCAGGCAACCGAGCAATTATGAAACTCCTTCTATTAACCTTGCAACTATGAATGCTGCTGTGAAACCTACTCTATTCTTATCTTTATGTACCACAGCGATATATTGCTCTCTCTTTGAACAAATGTACTCTTCGCAAGTTGCTTTGGATAAAAGTGTCTGCCAAATGCCCTAAATGTAAATGTCAATGTAAATGAAAATTATGTCCTAACACCAGAGTGTTTATTTGCAGGGAGCCATGGTTGCTCAACCTGCTAAGAACAGCTCCAAACGTAGCATCAGTGGCATTAAACGTGAGCCAGAGACAATAGGAGCGACAATAGATAATAAGTTGTGTTTCGCGTGACGTCATGACATGAGAAAGGGACCATCGGTCGGGCCGCATTAACCTCTGACCCGGATGGGGAACACGGTGCTCTGACCCACGGCCACCCCTGACCCCAGAGGTGAGGTCTTGACATGATTGGGTGACTGGGTTCTTTGTGGAGGCGTTTGGTGTCCGTGAGGGAGGTTAACAAGCGGAGGGGTGGGGAGGGTGGGAGTCGGAGTGTCAGGAGTGACATTGGACTCCTTGCGCTGGAGGACATGCAGGCTTTGTGTCGGAGCTTGACACGGCTTGGCCCCGTTCACACGGGACCGCGAGGGGACTTTTTGGTGGGGACACCCCTGACCCTGTTCTCATGAGGACACCTTGATGCTGACGGGCCCCTCCTGCTTCATGTCTCTGAAACTCCCGGCTGGTTGTCAACACTCAACTACAGTCAATCTCGGGCTCTGTTCACACTGTCATGTCTTTTAACAACAAAAAATAGGCACCGCCTTTTTACATTAAACCCGATGGGAAATGACCAAAAGGTTTAAAAACCACTGGGCAGCGTGTTTCATTAACCGAGCGGAGCACTTCCAAAAGTTGAGGAAAGTTTAACCTCACGTAATTATGACATCGTGGACCGCTTTTTTAATCATCTGACCAATCACAACAAAGAAGGAGCTTCATGATGAAGAAAATGTTGCTACCGGCGTTTTACTTGTGAATGGATACCAGGAACTACAGACATGTAGAGTAAAAAGTACCACGGTATCAGCCCCAAAGACACCATTGTATCACACCTACCAGTTGTTATGGAAACAAAATGGGCAAATGTCGCAAGATCCGATTTTTTATTTAACTTAATTCCCCGGATATGGTACGGATTGTTTATGGTGGGATTGATCTCCAGATAAATGTAACATAGATCCTAAAGCGTCGGTCAGCCATGTTGAGTCAGTATTCTCACCCACTCACGCCCCACCCCACCCTCCCCCCCAGTCAAACAATATTCTTAGTAAAACAATATCTCAGTATTCTTTTACTATGAATATGTTCTGTCTGGCTGGAATTTAAGTTTTTTGATAGCAGCAGCTTCATTATTACACAGGGTTCTGCTGCTGCGTTCACTTCATATCTTTAATATGAAGAGAACCCCCCCCCCCCGTCATGGTCGGTTGACATACATTGCGTGACAGCATTATGGCGCTGTGATGTCACGGTGGCAACTCATCACGGTGATCCTGAGAGCTCTGTCCTCCCTCCCTCCGCCAGCTGCTGGGCTAAGCCGTGTTGTTATCGATGCCATTGTGGACGTGTCATTGTGAAGTGCTGCACTGCTGCCGCCGCCGCACTCCTTACACAAACACACACCGCACACCGGCTACGATAAATAACGTTTCGTAAAAAGAGGAGGTGAGAAAAACACACCAATGTTCCTAAATGTGTCCTCCAATTGAAGCGACAGAGCTGTAGGAGGAGGAGGGGGGGAGCTGTGGACTGGAGGAGAGAGAGAGGCTGTGGGAGGGGGAGCTGTGGACTGGGGAGGAGAGAGAGGCTGTAGGAGGAGGATCTGTGGACTGGAGGAGAGAGAGAGGCTGTGGGAGGGGGAGCTGTGGACTGGGGAGGAGAGAGAGAGGCTGTAGGAAGGGAGCTGTGGACTGGGGAGGAGAGAGAGAGGCTGTAGGAGGATGAGAGAGAGAGGCTGTGGGAGGGGGAGCTGTGGACTGGGGAGGAGAGAGAGAGGCTGTAAGAGGATGAGGGTGGGGGCTGTGGACTGGGGAGGAGAGAGAGAGGCTGTAGGAGGGGAGCTGTGGACTGGGGAGGAGAGAGAGGCTGTAGGAGGGGAGCTGTGGACTGGGGAGGAGAGAGAGAGGCTGTAGGAGGAGGAGCTGTGGACTGGAGGAGAGATAGAGGCTGTGGGAGGGGGAGCTGTGGACTGGGGAGGAGAGAGAGAGGCTGTAGGAGGGGAGCTGTGGACTGGGGAGGAGAGAGAGAGTCTGTAGGAGGGGAGCTGTGGACTGGGGAGGAGAGAGGGAGGCTGTAGGAGGAGGGAGCTGTGGACTGGGGAGGAGAGAGAGAGGCTGTAGGAGGGGAGCTGTGGACTGGGGAGGAGAGAGAGAGGCTGTAGGAGGGAGCTGTGGACTGGGGAGAGAGAGAGGCTGTAGGAGGGGAGCTGTGGACTGGGGAGGAGAGAGAGAGGCTGTGGGAGGGGGAGCTGTGGACTGGGGAGGAGAGAGAGAGGCTGTAGGGAGGGGGAGCTGTGGACTGGGGAGGAGAGAGAGAGGCTGTAGGAGGAGGAGCTGTGGACTGGGGAAGAGAGAGAGGCTGTGGGAGGGGGAGCTGTGGACTGGGGAGGAGAGAGAGAGGCTGTAGGAGGGGAGCTGTGGACTGGGGAGGAGAGAGAGAGGCTGTAGGAGGGGGGGAGCTGTGGACTGGGGAGGAGAGAGAGAGGCTGTAGGAGGGGAGCTGTGGACTGGGGAGGAGAGAGAGAGGCTGTAGGAGGGGAGCTGTGGACTGGGGAGGAGAGAGAGAGGCTGTAGGATGAGGAGGTGTGGACTGGGGAGGAGAGAGAGAGGCTGTAGGAGGGGAGCTGTGGACTGGGGAGGAGAGAGAGAGGCTGTAGGAGGAGGGGGGAGCTGTGGACTGGGGAGGAGAGAGAGAGGCTGTAGGAGGAGGAGGTGTGGACTGGGGAGGAGAGAGAGAGGCTGTAGGATGAGGAGGTATGGACTGGGGAGGAGAGAGAGAGGCTGTAGGGGGGGGGCTGTGGACTGGGGAGGAGAGAGAGAGGCTGTAGGAGGGGAGCTGTGGACTGGGGAGGAGAGAGAGAGGCTGTAGGATGAGGAGGTGTGGACTGGGGAGGAGAGAGAGAGGCTGTAGGATGAGGAGCTGTGGACTGGGGAGGAGAGAGAGAGGCTGTAGGAGGGGAGCTGTGGACTGGGGAGGAGAGAGAGAGGCTGTAGGAGGAGGAGCTGTGGACTGGGGGAGAGAGAGAGGCTGTAGGATGGACAAGCTGTTGACAGATCTCTGCTGCCTATTGTTGCACTTGTCTGTCACTCTGCCTCTCTCCTCTCCTCTGTGTTTTGGGAATTAAAAATGGGCAGATTGAAGTATGGCAGGTAAGCAGTGAGGCGACAGCAGCAGCAGCAGCAGCAGCAGCAGCAGCCCATCCATAAATAAAAGTGGGCCAACACAGACAGAGAAAAAAAAAAGGAAAGAAAGCCCCGGTGCATGGCCGGAGGGTGGGGGTAAATAGCAGATCTTTCCGTTCGGCTTCAGTAGGCAGCGGTGTGCGTAATGAAAAATTTACATGGAGTACACGTGGCATAATAGTGCCCCGACACCCCCCAAGGCTTTCTCAGGCGTACGCAATCTAACAGCTTGGCTTTCCCCAAATATGCTTGTCTCTGCAATCAAGAGATGTCCACAAACAAAGGGTTTGAACACGTGATGCAAACATCCCCACTTACACTCACATATAGTGAATCAGAGTGTAGTAGATGGGTCCTACAAGGCTCTATCTTTATATATTTTAGCTCCACACCTCAACCTTTTGGATGCATTAGGATCTATGTTGCATTTATCTCCACCACCCCGGGGCTTGGGAAGAATCAGAAGTGTGTTGCCAGCACAGGTTTTGTACAAATGGAATATAGAAAACAAATGTACTATAAAGCAAAGGCCAGCTGTAAAAAAAACTACAAAAACTAAAATCTTGGAATTGGGAAGGCAGTTGTAAGGCACCATTACTTGGAAATGCTCAACAACTTATCATATCTTCTGAGAAACAAAAGAGAGATGAAGTAAGTAGAGAGATGAAGAAATTATGCTGATCTCAGGAGCTCTTTGCTCCTTTGTACCTTGTGACTGCAGAGGAGCCAAAGACCGGGTTGTATCTACACTGGCTTTAGAAAATGTGTTGTTTTCAATCTTTCATCGCAGAAATATGAATCATAGATTATGCGTCAGATGCCCCTGTGAATGTTCTCCAGAAACACGGTTACCTCAAACAATGATGAGCAGCTTCATAAATCTTTCTGCAGGGGGATCTGAGCTGCAGGGTGTGGGCCGTTCGGTGAAAACCGACGTGGTGCTGAAAGCATTCCTTCCACTGCCTCTACTGGGCCCTCACTAATTGGACTGAGTCAATCTGACAAACAAGCGATGACCCAGAAAATTTGACATTCGCGGAAGGGCCGCTCACCCCAACCTGCTTGTGGGACTTTTATTTTCCAAACAACCGATCTGTCTGTGTTGGCATTGGTTTGTAGGCTTTTTTTTTTCCTGGTATGTGGAGGATCATGGGCCAGTGCAGGTGTGGCCGGTTGTTTTTTTCCGTTCTTGTTTTTTTTTTAATTAAGAATACAGATGTTGTTATCAAGCTGAATATCCCACTGCCATGCACACACACATACACACACACACACACACACACACACACACACAGATTGAGTTCCCCAATCTGGACATGTGACCATACTTTTGAAAAGAACCCAGAGAGATAGAGAGCAGAAGAGGCCAAATATTACATGACCTGACCACAGACATGATGGACGCATTTGCATGAGAGAAACGTAACATTTAACTTAACTTTCCAACTTTAAATGTAAATGTTAAATGTAAATGTAAAATGTAAATGTAAATATGCCTAAATACAAATGATTCATAATTGCAATTTTCATTGTTTTATATATATATATATATATATTTGTATTATATATTATATTTGTATTATATTGTTTATTGTTAAAAATGTGTACTATTAATAACATATTTAATAGTAGCTTTATATTGAAATATATAATACTAATAATAATAATACAAATAATAATACATACAAATAATAATAATAAAATAATAATAACAATAATAATAATAATAATAAATAATATGAATAATCATGGAAGAATTGCAATGTGAAGAGGACAGTTTTTTAACATCAGCTAGGTAATGAATACACTGAAGCCACGCTCCGTCCTGGAGCGCTAACTGCATGTGATGCGGACCCGTCCACGGAGGCGAGCTGCAGCCGTCTGCTCTGTTTAGCCCACATATTGCACATCTCTGCGCTCACGTCACGCGGAATAACAAGCGCCCATCTCCAGCGCCCAGCCCAGCTATATTTGGACGGCACTAACAAAACATATTAGGTCCACCGGGGGATGAGGGGGCCTATTGTGAAAGTGCAATTCCCCCCCCCATCTTCACCACCTGATCCCCCCCCCCCCCCCACCCCCCCTACCCCACTGGCCACGCCAAGATGACCCGGTGCTAGCATGGTGGTGGTGGTGGGCGGGGGGGATTTTGCTCGCGGTTTACTTTGGAGCGGTGCCACGGCTCACTCGCTCACCCGCTGCAGGAAGCTGCTGCCACTGTGGCAGTAGGCAGGGAAGATAGATGATAGAGAGATAGTTAAAGAGAGAGAGGGAGAGAGGTAGATAGAGAGAGGGAGAGAGCTAGATAGAGAGAGAGAGAGAGAGAGAGAGAGAGAGAGAGAGAGAGAGAGAGAGAGAGAGAGAGAGAGAGAGATAATAGAGGAGTAAGAGAGAGAGGAGAGAAAGAGAGGTAGAGGAGAGAGAGGGAGAGAGGTAGATAGAGAGAGAGAGAGAAGAGAGAAGAGAGAGAGAGAGAGAGAGCGAGAGACGGCGACAGAGAGCCTACAGTAGAGAGAGACGAGAGCACAGCGTGCATATGTGTGTGTGTGTGTGTGTGTGTGTGTGTGTGTGTGTGTGCGTATCTGTGCGTTAATTATTCCATCAGTGTGTGAGTGAATGGCCTTCTCTCAGACTCACAGGCAGGGTAAATATAGAACGCCTCAGCCTCCCCGGCCTGCACACACTGCAGTACAGGAGCACGCGATGCACACACACACACAAACCCTACCTAAGTGACTGAGAGAATGGCCACAATGTGAACTCTGACCTCACCAGGTGCACACACTCGCATACGACACATCACACACACACATGCACACACTCACATACACACTAGGCACTCCCATTGCCACCACACACACACACACACACACACACACACACACACACACACACACACACACACATAGTGCCATTATACGACACTGTACGCACACACTAGGTTCGCCATCGCTCGTACAGCTATACTCTGCTACGTGTCGCGCAACGTCTCTCGACAAATCTTACTCTCTCTTAATCTTTTTCATTCTCCTCAAATCTCACTCAACAACTCTACTATCACCACATTATCCCCCCCCCACCCCCTACCCCACTGGCCACGCCAAGATGACCCGGTGCTAGCATGGTGGTGGTGGTGGGCGGGGGGGATTTTGCTCGCGGTTTACTTTGGAGCGGTGCCACGGCTCACTCGCTCACCCGCTGCAGGAAGCTGCTGCCACTGTGGCAGTAGGCAGGGAAGATAGATGATAGAGAGATAGAGAGAGAGAGAGAGAGAGAGAGAGAGAGAGAGAGAGAGAGAGAGGGAGAGATAGAGAGAGAGAGAGAGAGAGAGAGAGAGAGAGAGAGAGAGAGAGAGAGAGAGAGAGAGAGAGAGAGAGAGAGAGAGAGAGAGAGAGAGAGAGAGAGAGGAGAGAGAGAGGAGACAAGAGAGGAGAGAGAAAAAGAGAGAGAGAGAGAGAGAGAGAGGGGAGAGAGACAGAGAGAGAGAGAGAGAGAGAGAGCGATGTGTTGTGCGTGTGTGTGTGTGTCTGCGTGTGTATGTGTGTGTGCGTGTGTGTGTGTCGTATGTGTCTCAGTGTGTGGGTGTTAGTTCAATCACACAGATACAGACACACACACGCACACACACGCATACAACACACACACACACACACACACACACACCACATACAGACACACACACACACACACACACACACACACACATACACACACACACACGACACACACACACACAACCCACACACACACACACACACACACACATGACATACACACACAGGCCAGTAATGCAGCAGTGAAGCACGCATCCTATGCAGCTCCGGAGTCTCCCGGGGTTATTCCGAATCACATGGTCGCATATTTGCCGGCGAGCCGCTACTCGGAGACAGGCGGGAGGTGATGAGGAGATGGGATTTGGCCAGGATCTGGGAAGGGGTCATTCCCGATTACCCCCCACTCCCACCCCCCCTCCTCCCCCTCCCTGCTACACCAGTAGCCCGCCGCATTCCACAAAGCACCCTATGAGTGTTTCGGCTTAGAACCCATGCTCAGAAGGGGGAGGGGTAGGGGGAGGGAAAGAGACAGAGAGAGAGCGAGGGAGAGAGAGGGAGAGAGAGAGAGAGAGAGAGAGGGAGGGAGGGAGGGGTCAGGGTTCTTGGTGGAGGGATGACCTACTACCGATCACTTAGTGCACATAAGCTCCGCCCACTCATCTGCGTGCTCACAGCAGTTGCTGACAATACAGGAAGGGGAGGGGACTGGAGGAGAGCAGAGAGGGAAGGAGAAGGGGAGGGGGGGGGGCGTCCCCCCATATCAGAGTCAGCCCCGCGCCCCCCACCCAACCAGAAGAGAACCATGACATGTCACAAGACTTTTCATGACAACCATTGCCACGCAGCGTATGTAACAAAATCACGGCAACACGCACAAGGACGAGCGAGAGAGAGAGAGAGAGAGAGAGACACACAGAGAGAGAGAGAGAGAGAGAGAGAGAGAGAGAGGAGAGAGAGAGAGAGAGAGAGAGAGAGCAGAATCATGAGTTCACTCTGGATCTCCCGACATGAGGCCCACTATGTTGTGGTGACAGCAGAGGAGAGAGTCTTGGCTTATATTCCTGCCCTTCCCGGAGGAATTAGACGCTCAAAACAAGGATCTGCATCCAACTGAATCATTTTCATGTATTGTATTTGAACACAGTATTCATAAGCGTCTTATTTATAGGCTTAAACAAACCTTAGGAAAGGCTATCTTGAAGCATTCATTAATGATCACCCTCCTTACAGACAATGTATTCTCCGGTTCAAAGAGCACAACAATTCCATACCCGATATGCTATTAGTGGTACAGCACTTTACATAATTCATTCTTTATATACCTAGCTTGATCCGAAGAGAGTTGCATAACGTGTGTGTGCAAGGCCATGTTGGCCCTCTATCTATTTATGGCTTTTACAGCGCTTTTACAACGGTAATTTAATAATTGTCACCTCAGGAAAACTGGAAATGCACCACGATGTTCCAGTGTTGCTGTTACATTGAACTTATATTTACATGTATTCATTAAGCAGACAAAAGCCACTTAGAAGTGATGTTGAATAAGCAACAGATGTAATCATAACTAGCAACGATGATTTATATATTATTATTATGAAGGAATGGTTATGCTTTTTCTCATTTTCATATCATATCATGAGTCATGCTAGTGAAAAAGCAGAAGTATGGTAACATCCAACGATAGCAAATGGCAAGTGTTAATGAATGATTCTTTCACCGCTCTTTCTAACATCCACCTCAGTGGCCACGTTGCTCGCTCGCCGCTAGCAATGGTCGACACATTTAACTGCAAAGCGCACAGATGAATTCCTCTGGAAATCCACAGAGAGATTATTCATCCTTAATCTGTGTCGGTATTTACCGTAGACGGTACATTGAAAAAGGCATCAACAATGATGCATCACCATGGACCATTACACTGAGAGATGATCACTGGATTATGTACCAGAAACTTGAGCCTGCTCAGGCTTCTCTACACAGGTTTACACGATGGTCCATGGAAGCATCTCTACCAGCACTGTGGAATGCTCCCCACAAACCAGGAACACACAGGCTCACCAGGGAAGAGGGCCCCGGTTCACACACACACACACACACACACACACACGCCATCTTTGGACGCCATCTCTGGACGCATGAAGAGAACGTTTAGCAGATTGTACTTGTTTCCCACCACTATACCGATCTCCATTAGGGCTGAACGATGGTTAAAAAATCAATCTGTGATTATTTTTTGAAGATATTGCGATTGTGATATGATTCACGTCATTTTTGCATCACAATTCAAATCATTTTCACAGAAAAAAATGAATTTGTGACATTGGTTGCAGTCTGTCCCAAAATAAATGTTTTCTTATATCTGGAGAAAATAAATGTATAGGCCAGGGCATCTCTGCAGCACGGCAGTACTTTATTTATAATGGTATTATAAATGTACACATTTTAGCCTGATCAAAAAACTGCAGCTCCAGCGATTTGGATATTGCACTTATCGCCATCAGAAGAGAAATATGAAACATGAAGAGAAAGGTGTCTATAAATTAACTATAGAGGTGAAAAGTAAGACCAATGATAAATAATTAATGTAACAGGGCATTCTGTATATTAGTGTCCTGGTAGTCCTTCTAGCATTATCAAGGATACCTGATAAAAAAATTTCATTGAATTGTATGGTCACAGTGGCCAGACTAGTGAATATTACGGGCATTCAAATCCACTGCTATTCATGTACTGTATTCAGAATCAGAATCAGAAACAGCTTTATTGCCTTAGTTTTTGCAAACAAGGAATGTGCTTTTGTGCAATTGGTACCTAACATTGAACATTGAACATCAAACAGAGTAAAAACATAGAAATTCTATGCAAAAAATGTATATAACAAACTATATGCATATGTAACCTGGCACAAGAATTTCCTTCGGGATAAATAAAGTTCTATTCTATATAAAAAATAAGCAATGAAAAGGTGTAAGTTGTCGGTTAGGTCCAAAATCATGTCCGCCGATCTTGCCAACACCTGACTTCTCCCCCCCCTGTGGTTAAACCCTCTGCATCGCCTCATTGAATCCCTTTGGTCTAATGGTTTAGGATGTCTCTCACCGCCCGCTGACCCCGACCTTGGACTTTGCGTCTCGCTGTAACACTGGATAGAGAATGGGACATCGAGAAAAAATGCGCTTGTTTCTGGGGTAATGGCAGCCCCCTTCCCAGGCTGGCGCCCACAGCGTTTTGATTGGCTTAGTTATGTCATGTGAGATCTCTCTCTGCAGCGAGGCACAATGGCCCTAGACTAGGGAAGGATGCAGTCTCACAGCTCCTCCTCAGACGCAATCAACCACTAAATCAGTCAACCTCAATTCTGAAGTTTCATTTGCTGCTGTTTAGAAATCTGGGAGGATGGGGTTTTCGCATATTTGGACCATTTGAGAGTTAGTAGAGTAAATATTGTGTTTGAGGCTAAGTGGAGTGGTAGTGGAGTAGGTCTGCGGGCGGGAGAGGCAGGCGGTTATTTAGGGCTTACTGGAAGTCCAGCCACTCAATTGTTTTCAGTTGTCTCTTGATGATACGTTTTCAACAGGAGAAAGACATGGCATTTACACACAGCGGATCTGATGTCCAATTTGAATCATCGCTGAGTGCAATGTGGCAGTGTGTGTGTGTGTGTCGTATATGTGTGTGCGCCATGTACCGTACGTGTGTGTGTCTGCTGTGCGTGCACGATCTGCTCCGACAGGGATGTGTTTACTTGACTTTGACCACGACTTGACCTGAACGAGGGGCCACGGATGGACAACAACGACCTTGGTCCGGATTTGCCCGACCTTCTGCATAAAGCAGCAGCGGGAGGCCCCCCACACAACAGAAGTGCGGAGGGCCTCACACTGCAGGGGGAGGCGGCAACCCGTGAGTACAATACGCTAATAGAGCGAATCATCCGTCCTCCACGCTGGATTATCACAGGACAACAAGCCACTTGAGGGGTGTGTGTGTATTCTCTGTGTGTGCTCGCAAAAATTCACAAAGACCTGCCCCCCCCCCCCGCTGTTTAAGTGGAGTAACACTTGAAGGGCCACAAAAGGGAAACGGAGTGGAGAGCAGAGCCAGAGTCGTGCAGTCATCATCGACACGTGAATGTGGTGAGCGGAGCAAAACAGGGCCGACCGCCTGCCAAGCACCAGGACTTTATTAGTGTCAACAAAAACAAAAATAACAACGCAGATCGAAGACATACGTACGTCGCGGTGAGGGGAAACAGATGACACTTCCCCTAGTGGATCATTGGAAACAGGTTCGACGTTGGGTAATGGGTTGCGTTTGAATGGTTTTTTCAGGGTTTTCTGGTTTTTTTATTATCGTTTTTTGATCAGCTGACAACGACAAACGTACAAACTTTGAGAATTTCCTTGATTCTCTTTGGGTTGACAGAAAACGGCGACATCATACGTAAACATTATGGACGAAGGGTCAAGGAATGGCTCCGGGTAAAACTGTGTGCAGAGCGTGACGCATGTGAACGTGGTTCTCTCTGATGGGGGGGGGGGGCGACGGCAACACTCGGAGGCTCTGCAAAGTCCAGGTTTGAGGGGGGCGGGCGGGTGATTAATGCGGAGGGTGCAGGAGGAATGGGTGAGCGCCTGACACTGATAAAGATGGCAGCTGGGCCGCATAATACTGTCAGACAGATTAACTTCTCTCTGCTAAGGCTTTGTTCCACTCACTCACATTTAATTACTTACATGGTAAAATTAGTAAGTAAAATTATACATACAAAAAAAACAACCTTTGAGTGTATAGCAATATACATATATATAGATGATATATGATTTTGTTGATTATAGTTGGGTCGTCCTCGTCTATAGAAAGCCCTGACACACATATTACCAATCCTACTACCGTTTTGTAATGTGCGTATAATATCTAATACATCAAGGAGATTATGGACTGGGTCATCCGTCCTACATCACATGATGGCCGCGTACACGATGTATGGCAACAACAAGAACGTCACCACCGCCAACGCAGCCGCAGCAGAACCCCCCACCCCCACCCCCAGCGCTCCATACGGCCACCCACTAGGGCAGGCTTCTAATCCCAGGCTGACAAGCACTTTTTTTTATCACTGTTTACACACAACAAATCATGAGCGGCCACAAATCCAGCCAAAGGCACCAGGCTTTCAGGGATCTATAGGGGGGTGGGGGGTTGTTGTCCTGGAAGGCCGTCCTCCTTAACTCAAAGGCCCCTTAGCTCGTTAATTACTTAGGGACAGTCCAGTAAGTAGGTTAATGCAGTTAGGCAAGAAGCGACAGGGCCCCTGTCTATAGGCTATACTTGACCTATTAATGTTAAGATCCACGATCAATAATTCATTGTGGCACATCAAGGCGCCATTGGATCGTTCAGTATGCTAGCGAATATGGAGCCTTGTAAGTGTGTGTCTCGTGGACTTGGCTTCATAACATACAACCTCGACAAAAATCAGACGTGGTTTCATGACGGGAATCGGAGGTGTGTGATATGAGGACAGAGACGGAAAATCTTGTTTTCATTCTTCGGAGGATAATAGTTGTCAGTGGTCCTCATACAGACGTTTTTATCCATCCTACTTCTGGCAGTTAAACATACAAACCCAAACACACACACACACACACACACACACACACACACACACGCGAGCGCTCGCACGGAGACAACACATTAAAAAGACATTTCGCAACTTCTCCCCTTGAACACAGCGCTATCACAGGACCGGTATCCCGTCGGCCTCAGCCCAAACAGCCATTTCCGAAAGCCACTGGCCTTAAACAAACATTGCGCTCCCTCCATTTCATAAATTCTTTAAACTCTGGGGTTTCCTCTCAATTATTCATGCTTTGGAGCGCATCTGACGGCCGCATTGCAGCATTCTCTTCTAAAGACCCCGAACTAAAATAACATCTCAGTGCGGAGACGCTGCCTCCGTCAGACCATTATTTCCCCTTTGTGTCTTCACCGTACAGACCGCCGGCATATACGGCCGCGCTTTTAATGGACACAAGCAACGCATCTTCCTCCTTTATTGCCAAATAAAACACACAGACAGACAGACAGAAACAAACACAAACAAACAAACACACACACCCACACACTCACACAGGGCTGTGATGAAATATTGAGAGCCTTTGCTTGAAGGATGAGATAGCTTGAGGCTGGGCCGGCGACCTCCTACTAGTCTCTCTCTCTCTCTCTCTCTCCTCTCCCTCCCTCTCTGTCTCTCTATCCCCCCTCTCTCTCTCCCTCTCCCTCTCTATCTCTCTCTTCATCTCTCTCTGTCTATCTCTCTCTGTCTATCTCTCTATCTCTCCCTCTCTCTCTCTCTTGCGCTTTTTTTCCTCCCTGCCCCTCCCTTTCTCTCCATCTCTCTCTCCCTCTCCCTGCTCTCCTTCCCTCTGTCTCCCTCCCTTCCTCTCCCTCGCCCTCCTTCACTCTCTCCTTCTCTGTCCCTCGGCCCTGGAGCTGATAAGATGCGTTGTGACGGCGTCTGAAAACACGTCACACCCATCCAGGTCCACGGAGGAGGGCCGTGTTGTGACACCCGCATAACGGGTAGAAGAGCCGCCAGTAGATGCCAGGGTTCCACTGTCAATACCTCCTCTCCACACAGACAGTCCCCAATCACACACTGCATTTGTTTAGAGTGGAGACATTTGAGTGTAAATCACAAAACCATTGCAGTTTTACTTTGGTGTGTTGACTTTTTTTTTTGCTTTTTTGATATCGTTGCAAAGCCATTTCACACAGTAATTGTGATGAAGAGCTTTCACTGCTTTGACTTGACACACATCTAAGAAGCGGTTCATGGTTCAATGGCTAAATGCATCCAATAGGAAGTTGTCTCTGTTCTACAATGGCTCTGTTTATCCAATAGAAAGTTGTTGCTGTTGTAGAATGACAATGTTAATCCAATAGAAAGTTGTTGCTGTTCTAGAATGGCTATGTTTATCCAATAGGAAGTTGTTGCTGTTCTAGAATGGCTATGTTAATCCAATAGAAAGTTGTTGCTGTTCTAGAATGACTATGTTAATCCAATAGGAAGTTGTTGCTGTTCTAGAATGGCTATGTTTATCCAATAGGAAGTTGTCTGTGTTCTAGAATGGCTACGTTTATCCACTAGGAAGTTGTTGCTGTTCCAGAATGGCTATGTTTATCCAATAGGAAGGTTTGATGTTGTTGTTGTTGTTGTTGTTAAGCTAAGTTTACCTGAGAAGAAGTTCTTGGCCCGGAGGTAGCTGACACTCAGGCGGAGGATGGACAGTTTGTCCAGGCTGGTGGTCACCTCCTCGGGGAAGGGCAGCAGGCTGGCCAGTCTCTCCAGCTCCCCGTTCAGGCGGTCTCTGTGGCGCTTGGAGGGATTTGACTTGGTTCCCTCCATCGAAGCTTGCTTAACGCTGGAAAATTAAGTAAAATAAAATAAAATAAAATAAAATAGACATTATGGTAATTATCGGATTACAGGATTCCTAGAAGAGCTGGTCAATCATTACAACTAAATAACTGTTCAGGGGAATACAATAATTAATTGTCAGGTATTGTGCTAACCACAATGCCACAAACCCATCCTAAAAGAGATCCACAATTTGGCAAATATGAAAAGAAGATTGTGAAGTGAATAACATCAGCAAAGTCTCAACAGAAGTCTTTGCATCATGCTGTCTATCTATAGCCTTGCAATGCGTTGTCCTAAACACGGTTAGTATGGCTGCTCCACTCTAGCATATAGGCCCCTTGAGCCCTGGGCTTTTAGGCCCTGGGTAGAATTGCTAATTGATTTTTTGTGTGCACGTTTAATTGGTGCAGGCCATTTTAGAGTTTGAATTTACATAGCATTATAATAGCAACACAGTTTACAGTTTACAGCCTATTTACAAGCAGAGGATATGAAGCCCATATTAACTAATGTAGGAGCATACAAACAAGTTTTATAACAGCTGTATACTGTAAATGTATGTATTTATTTATATATTTTTTGTTAAATTACAATTGTAATAACAGTGTTGCCTATATTTCATTTGGGGAAAGAGATTAAAAAAAAATTATATACTAAAATTGTAGGCCTGTATAGGCCATTACAATGTGTTACAAACAAGTCAAAACAAGTAACACTTGATAACACTAAACAGGTATATTAATAATATGAATGATAAAAACAACATTCCTTCTAAATGAGCAATGTCAATGAGCTGTGTATTAAGTTAATATTGTTTTATATATTGTGTATATTGTGTAATTGACATCCAGGTCTTTTTTATTCACTAAATCTCTGTCAGCCTACTTATTTTTTTAAATAAGTAGGCTTTTGAAATTGAGCGAATAACATGGTTCTTTTCCCCCATCACAAGATTATCCATTTTATTGTGATAGGCCTAGATGCTGTCGGTTGAGATTGCAGGCATATTCCTACACATAACAGGCTATATAGGATGTAGGACTAGGCAGACTATTTATCTATTATTTATTCAGCATTTTTTATTGAATGTAAAAATGTTTGCAAAAGAATGTGCCTGGCCTAAACCAATAATGCAATACTTACCATATCTGTTACATGCTTATTTAAATATCACAATGTAAGGAAAACCTATTTTGCAAATCAGCAAATCATTTGCACGAAAAATAAAAAATAAGAATAATTGTTTTTTTAGTCGCAGAAATGATTAATTGGTGCTGTAAACCAACTAGGCGTCCGGGGGTGTGTTGAGCTGCCGGAGAATCAACCAACAAGACCAATGATTATAGGCCTACATAAAAAAAAAACCATGGGAACAAAAAATAAAATGGCTTTTTAAAAAAGTGCAGGCTCACACAATAATTAGATACGCTTTTCCCGAAAATTTAACAATAACAATAACAACAATAAAAGAGATAAAATAGGTTTTTAGAGCACATGACCCACGCAGCCCTCCCTATAGCCTATAGGAATAAGCAGCGGAACTTGCAGTATAAACCCTCAGTGGATTTATTTGCAGAAATGACAGAGGAACTTAAAATAATAATAATAATACAACAGCCTTCAGTAAATCAATCAAATCGAGTAATGCATCCATAATGCATTTTCATTTACATTGCTGCATATCAAGAGAGACGTAAAGGCCTTTTAGTAAAGGAAGGATGGAGAGAATATTATGTCCTACTCTCTGGGCTTGATAGATACAGGCCACACGCGCAGCAGGATACACTTGATAGGCCTAGAATATCATTTGAAGTGTACTTACGCTCTTTGCACCGGTTTTCTCCGTTTTCGCCCAGCATACATGGTGGTGGCTGTGGGTTATTCTATTCTATTCTATTCTATTCTATTCTATTCTATAATAAGCCCCGAATGAATGAATCGTTGGATGCTTGTTTTTAGAGTCCCCAGCACTCCCCAAGAAATATTCTTACTCACACTAATCCCGGAGATTAAGAACGGAAACAAATTATAATGTTCAACAATAGGAGAAAAAAATAATAGACATACGACTGACCCGCGGGGGGTGGCCTATTTTGTCGCCGAGGTGCGAGTTGAGTTGTGAGTTAATATAAATACAAATATAAATATGAAATAATGTCAGTCGGTGCTGGGCATCGCATTAACGCCAAAGAAGACGTAGCCTATCACATCTATCAAGAAATATATCCGTGATAATATCTTCAATTATCCGTCAAAAGATGACGACGACCGTGAGCACGGCGCGGGGGGCGAGCCGCTCGTTAACGACCGTCGCGCTAAACCGGCGACGCCCGCAGCGCAGTCTGACGGTTCCCGCGCAGTAGACCGCAGCGCGTCGCCGAAAAAAAGCAAATGAAAGTTAAAACAAATTGTTTACAAAAAACACCAAAACTACCCCGAAACATAATGACTTGTCTTGTCTCTTGCAGGATAAACACGCTCACTCGCGACACTACGCTATAATTATCCCGATTCAATTGGAACGCTTGAAGTCCGGGCGAGCACCGGCCACGCGCATTCCTCCGGCGTGCACGACGTCGTCCCGACACGGGATTTGCGAGCGGGAGCGCGCGGCAGCAGCACGAGAAACTCTCCTGGAAACACACGGCCGGGCGCGCCCCCGCGGACGGGGGGGGGGGTTTGGACCAATGGGCGTACAGATGATAGAGTAGCGGTTCATGTTGAGCCTAAGTGGCCCTGCTGTATGTGGGTCAGAGGTTAGACTCTTAAATAATGGAACTGCCTGAATTCACGTCTCCCGTCACACAATAGTCCCTACCTGTGGTATATTTTGCCAATATTCATTCTGCATTCTGCATGTATGCTACCTATTGGTCCTTCCTTTCTTTCTCTCTTAGTCCTCTGTTAGTTATGTTATATTTCTATGAATACAAAATATTGATAGTGTTAATATGAACCGTAAAACATGATATAATAAAAAACTAATTACGATACATTCACTTGCCAGACAAAAAAAATCATCCATATATCCACTACGTTTTTTGACATATTTACAATTATTCTGAACCTGTGTTTTCCAAAGTCGTCCAGTGTTGGCTACACAGGACACAGAGTCGTTATAATCGGCCTGTTTTGACGGACAAAAAGCAGGAAAATGGAAAGGCATAGGCCGACATGCAGTCGTTTGACACAGCCCTCGGGGTGTTGCCGAGCTGTATATGGAGAGAACCAAGACACACATAGACCCCCTGACACATAAAGGATGAAGAATATAGGCCAACAGTGTGCTGGCCTCCCGTTCTGCTGGCTGTCTCGTGTTGATCTGCTGCGCTCCATGTGTTCAAAGAGCTGGGCTCCCACAAAGAGAGCAAAGAGACGCTATGGAGAGGCTAACAGTGAGCCCCTATTCACGCACACACACACACACACCCATATGCATGCACACACACACACCCATATGCATGCACATATGCATGCATACACACACACACACACACACACACACACACACACACCCATACACATGCACATAAACACACACACAAACACACATTAGATTAGATTAGATTAGATTAGATTAGATTAGATTCAAATTTATTGTCATTGCACAGCATAAGTACAGTACAGCGAAAATAATTTGGCATCTAACCAGAGTGCAAATGAGGCAGTAAAGTGCATAGTAATATACAGTGTACTGTGGTTAAATGGGATATAAAACAGTCTACTAGGTATAATATATAGGTGTATATACAGTATATTTATGTACAGAGATACAGTGTAGTAATAACTTAATGGAGTAGGTATGGGATATGTGCAGATAGGTATATAAATATATTCTGGTAAGTATACAGTATCAACAGGTAATGAGTTTATCAAACCAAAATAGA